>PISX010002288.1:0-165396 GCA_004024625.1 Mellivora capensis
TATTTACCCCAAAGATACAGATGTGGTGAAAAGAAGGGCCATCTGTACCCCAATGTTTATAGCAGCAATGGCCACGGTCGCCAAACTGTGGAAAGAACCAAGATGCCCTTCAACAGACGGATGGATAAAGAAGATGTGGTCCATATACACTATGGAGTATTATGCCTCCATCAGAAGGGATGAATACCCGAGTTTTGTAGCAACATGGACGGGACTTGAAGAGAGTATGCTGAGTGAAATAAGTCAAGCAGAGAGAGTCAATTATCATATGGTTTAGCTTATTTGCGGAGCATAACAAATAACACGGAGGACATGGGGAGATGGAGAGGAGAAGGGAGTTGAGGGAAATCGGGGGGGAGATGAACCATGAGAGACTATGGACTCTGAAAAATAACCCGAGAGTTTTGAAGGGAGGGGGGGTGGGAGGTTGGGGGAGACAGGTGGTGGGTATTGTGGAGGGCACGCTTTGCATGGAGCACTGGGTGTGGTGTAAAACTATGAACTCTGTTATGCTGAAAAGAAATAAAAAAAATACTTTGAAAAAAAGACAGATTACAGGGCAGATTCCTGGGTATGGGAGACTGAAAATCTGACGTCTGGTTAGGATTGGGGGCCTCGGGACATAGCAAGCCCCATATGAAGGTCCTTGTTCCAGCCTCAGAGAGGCCTTACTTGAACATGGGGCTCACGCTGAGTTGTACAATGTTTATCTGTGCCAAGGTGTCCCTCAAGCTTGGGCGTGGTTTCATGAGCCATTCAGGTCTCTGCTAACCTGAAGATATGACACCATGCCAACAGCAAGTTGTCCTGCCATGGGGCAGGAGGAGCTCTAATTGGTGCATCAGGTTCCCCCCTGTGCAGGGATTGGAGATCAGGTCTAGGTTCAGGTGCATGAAAACCCAGGTTGGCAAGATATGACGGCCTAGGGCCATGGCGGGCGGGGTGTGCTGCTTGTGTGGCCAGCTGTCTGGGTGTCTGTCGGGAGGTCTGGGCTGAGAGTGCGGCAGACAGTGCATTATTGAGCAGGGCATATTATGAAGTTCAGGTGAGGTCGTGGGGTCGTGTGGCCTGATCCTCATTTGGGGTTTCTGGGCAGACGCATCGGACAAAGTTTTTCTTCTGGTGAGCGGGCAGTGTGCTGCACTTTGGCTCCGGAATTCCCAATCTCGAGAGCTTGTAGGCCCTGAGTGTGAGGACAGAATTCTGAAAACACAAGCTGGCGGGAGGTTTTGGGCTCAGGGCACAGCAGGCCTACAGTACAGAGGCAGAAGCGAGACCTCCTGCCTCTGAATTCAGGGCGAGGATCAGACTTTGTTTCAGGCTGGTGTTTGTGTCCATGATAGCCCCTTCAGAAAGTGGGTTCCTGGTAAGACCATGGGGTTTTACCCACACTGTGGGTTGTGAGCTGCTCCAAACTGCAAGGTTTCCTTCTGTGGGACAGTCGAGTCCTGTTGGTTGGCTCCAGGACGCTACATAAGGAAAGTCTCTAGAGAAGGGTTCTAAGGATGAATGCCTGGACACCCCACCTCGAATTCCTATTGCCTCCTAGCAACAAGGCCTTTTCCTTCTGCTAGCTCTTGGGTGAGATACCCAGGGGGCTAAGTTGAATGGACTCTCATGAGGATGGGTCATAATGTGGGTTGGTGTCCATGGAGTCCTTGCAATGTGGCAGAGGCTCGGGGTCCCTTCAGGATTCTCCTACCCGGAGGATTGACACAGGTCCAAAGAAATGCAGGTGTGACCGCCTGGACCATGGTTGAATCTGCATCTCTCATGAATTGGCCTGGCTCACAGGACTTTGGACCATTCTGTGGGATGCCAGGAGTCCTGTTTTCTGCCTCATGTGTCCCTGAAAAAGACCGATTCCAGAGCAGAGTCCTGGGTGTGGGCGAATCGAAAACCTGACGTCTGGTTAGGATTGGGGGCCTGGGGACATGAAAGCCCCATAGGCGGGCTCTTGGTCCACCACGGAGAGGCCTTACTTGAACACAGGGCACATGCTGAGGATCACAATGCATGTTTGAGACCAAGCCTGCCCTCAAGCTTGGGCGTGGCCCCGTGGGCCATTCAGGTCTCTGCTACCCTGAAGGTTTTGACACCATGCCAATAGCAAGGTGTCCTGCCATGGCGAAGGAGGAGCTCTGATTTGTTCATCAAGTTCCACCCTGTGCATGGATTGGAGATCAGGTCTAGGTTTCAAGTGCCTGAAAACACAGGTTGGCAAGAGATGATGTCCTAAGGCCATGGTGTGCCAGATGTGCGGATTGTGCGGCCAGCGGTCTGGGTGTCTGTTGGGAGGTCTGGACTGAGGCTGTGTGAGACAGAGCCCTAGTGCGCAGGGCATATTATGAAGATCGGGAGCGGTCGCGTGGTCGTGCGGCTTGATCCTCATTTGGGGTTTCTGGGCCTCCCCATAGGACAAAGATTTTCTTCGGGTTAGCAGGCAGTGTGCTGTGGTGTGACTCCGGAATTCCAGATCTGCGGAGCCTGTGGGCCAGGAGTATGAGGACGGCCATCTGAAAACACAAGCTGGTGATAGGTTTCGGGCCGAGTTCACAGTATTCCTACAGTGCAGAGGCTGAATCGAGAACTCCTGCATCTGAAGTCAGGGCGAGGATCAGACGTTGGCTCTGTCTGCAGTTTGTGTCCATGATGGCCACCTTAATGATGTGTGGGCCTGATGAGGCCATGGAGGTTTTCCCAGGCTGGGGTTTGTGAGCTGCCCCAAACCGCAGGGTTTCCTTCTGCGGGACAATCGAGTCCTGTTGGTTGGCTCCAGGACGCCCCCATACAGATAGTCTCGGGAGAAGGGTTCTCAGGATGGATGCCTGGACACCCCACTTCTTATTCCAATTGGCTCTTAGCAACAAAGTTTGTTCCATCTGCTGGCTCTTGGCTGATCTACCAAGAGGGTTGAGTTGAATGGACTCTCTTGAGGATGGGTCATAATGTGGGTTGGTGTCCATGGAGTCCTTGCAATGTGGTGGTGGCTCAGTGGCCCTTCAGGATTCTTCTACCCAGAACAATTGACAGAGCTCCAAGAAATGCAGGGGTGGCTGTCTGGGCCATGGTTGAGTCTCACTCTCTGGGAATTGTCCGGCTCTCAAAAGTTTTGGGCCGTCCTATGGGAAGCGAAGAGTCCGGTTTTCTGCCTCAGATGTCCCTCCAAAAGACAGATTACAGGGCAGAGTCCTGGGTATGGGTGACTGAAAATCTGACGTCTGGTTAGGATTGGGGGCCTCAGGACATGGCAAGCCCCATATGAGGGCTCTTGGTCCAGCCTCGGAGAGGCCTTACTTGAACACGCGGCTCACGCTGAGTTGTAAAATGCGTGTTGGTGCCCAAGATGTGCCTCAAGCTTGGGCGTGGTTTCATGGGCCATTCAGGCCTCTGCTAACCTGAAGATATGTCACCATGCCAACAGCAAGGTGTCCTGCCATGGGGCAGGAGGAGCTCTGATTGGTGCATCAGGTTCCCCCCTGTGCAGGGATTGGAGATCAGGTCTAGGTTCAGGTGCCTGAAAACCTAGGTAGTCAAGAGATGAGCGCCTAGGGCCATGGCGGGCCGGGTGTGGTTCTTGTGTGGCCAGCTGTCTGGATGTCTGTCGGGAGGTCTGGGCTCAGAGTGCGGCAGACAGTGCATTATTGCGCAGGGCATATTATGAAGTTCAGGTGAGGTCGTGGGGTCGTGTGGCCTGATCCTCATTTGGGGTTTCTGGGCAGCCGCATAGGACGAAGATTTTCTCCTGGTGAGCGGGCAGTGTGCTGCAGTTTGGCTCCGGAATTCCCAATCTCGAGAGCTTGTAGGCCAGGAGTGTGAGGACGGAATTCTGAAAACACAAGCTGGCGGGAGGTTTTGGGCTCAGGGCACAGTAGGCCTACAGTACAGAGGTAATAGCTAGACCTCTTGCCTCTGAATTCAGGGCGAGGGTCAGACTTTGTTTCAGGCTGGAGTTTGTGTCCATGATAGCCCTTTCAGGATGTGGGTGCCTGGTAAGGCCATGGGGTTTTTCCCACACTGAGGGTTGTGAGCTGCTCCAAACTGCAAGGTTTCCTTCTGTGGGACAGTCGAGTCCTGTTGGTTGGCTCCAGGACGCCCCATACGGAAAGTCTCGAGAGAAGCATTCTAAGGATGAATGCCTGGACACCCCACCTTGAATTCTTATTGCCTCCTAGCAACAAGGCCTTTTCCATCTGCTGGCTCTTGATGAGCTACCCAGAGGGCAGAGTTGAATGGACTCTCATGAGGATGGGTCATAATGTGGGTTGGTGTCCATGGAGTCCTTTCAAAGTGGCGGTGGCTCGGCGTCCCTGCAGGATTCTCCTACCCGGAGGATTGACACAGGTCCAAAGAAATGCAGGGGTGGCCGCCTGGGCCATGGTTGAGTCTCCCTCTCTGGTGAATTGGCCCGTCTCTCAAGACTTTGGACCATTCTGTGGGATGGCAGGAGTCCTGTTTTCTGCCTCAGGTTTCCCTCCAAAAGACAGATTCCAGAGCAGAGTTCTCGGTGTGGGCAAAATGAAAACCTGACGTCTGGTTAGGATTGGGGGCCTTGGGACATGAAAGCCCCATATGCAGGCTCTTGGTCCACCATGGAGAGGCCTTACTTGAACACTGGACTCATGCTGAGGATCACAATGTGTGTTTGAGCCCAAGGCTGCCCTCAAGCTTAGGCCATTTAGGTCTCTGCTACCCTGAAGGTTTTGACACCATGCCAATAGCAAGGTGTCATGCCATGGCGCAGGAGGAGCTCTGATTTGTTCATCAGGTTCCATCCTGTGCATGGATTGCAGATCGGGTCTAGGTTTTAGGTGCCAAAAAACACAAGTTGGCAAGAGATGATGGCCTAAGGCCATGGCGTGCCAGATGTCCAGCTTGTGCGGCCAGCTGTCTGGGTGTCTGTCGGGAGGTCTGCGCTGAGGCTGTGTCAGACAGAGCATTAGTGCCCAGGGCATATAATGAAGTTCAGGTGAGGTTGCGGGGTCGTGCAGCCTGATCCTCATTTGGGGTTTCTGGGCAGCCGCATAGGACAAAGATTTTCTCCTGGTGAGCGGGCAGTGTGCTGCAGTTTGGCTCTGGAATTGCCAATCTTGAGAGCTTGTAGGCCAGGAGTGTGAGGGCGGAATTCTGAAAACACAAGCTGGCGGAAGGTTTCGGGCTCAGGGCACATCAGGCCTACAGTACAGAGGCAGAAGCGCGACGTCCTGCCTCTGAATTGCAAGGTTTCCTTCTGTGGGACAGTCGAGTCGTGTTGGCTCCAGGACGCCCCATATGGAAAGTCTCGAGAGAAGGGTTCTAAGGATGAATTCCTGGACACCCCAACTGGAATTCCAATTTCCTCCAAGCAACCAGGCCTTTTCCATCTGCTGGCTCTTTGGTGAGCTACCTATAGGGCTGAGATGAAATGGACTTTCATGAGAATGTGTAATAATGTGGGTTGTTGTCCCTGGAGACCTTGGAATGTGGCCTATGCTCAGGGGCCCTTCTAGATTCTTCTACCTGGAGGGATTTGCACAGCTCAAAAGAAGTGCAGGGGTGGCCGCCTGGGCCATGGATGTGTCTCCCACTCTTGGGAATTGGTCCGGCTCTCAAGAGTTTGAGGCCATTCTGTGGGAAGGGAGGAGTCCTGTTTTCTGCCTAAGGTGTCCCTCCAGAGACAGATTCCATAGCCGAGTCCTTGGTACGGCAAATGGAAAACCTGACTTCTGTATAGGATTGGGGGCATTGGGGCATGGCAAGCCCCATATGCGTTCTCTTGGTCCTTCCACGGAGAGGCCTTACGTGAACATGGGGCTCACGCTGAGGGTCACAATGTATGTTTGTGCCCAAGGCAGCCCTCAATCTTGGGCGTGACCTCAAAAGCCATTCAGGTCTCTCCTACCCTGAATGTTTGACACCATGCCAACAGCAAGTTGTCCTGCCATGGGGGAGGAGGATCTCTGATTTGTGCATCAAGTTCCCCCTTGTGCAGGGAATTGGGTCAGTTGTAGGTTCAGGTGCCTAAAAACCCAGGTTGGCAAGTGAGAATGGCCTAAGGCCATGGATGGCCAGATGTGCTGCTTGTGCGGCCAGCTCTCTCGGTGTCTGTCGATAGGTTTGGGCTGAGGCTGTGTCAGACATTGCATTAGTCCCCAGGGCATATTATGAAGTTGGGGTGTTGTCTCGGGGTCGTGCGGCTTGATCCTTATGTTTGGTTTCTGGGCAGCCTCATAGTACAACGTTATTCTTCTGGTATTAGGCAGTGTGCTGCGGTGTGGCTTCGGAATTCCCAATCTGGAGAGTTTGTGGGCCAGGAGTGTGAGGACAGAAGTTGGAAAACACAAGGTGGAGATAAGTTTCTGCCCGGGGACACAGCAGGCCTACTGTGCAGTGGCTGAATCGAGACTTCCTGCATCTGAAGTCAGGGCGAGGACCAGTCTTTGGCTCAGGCTGGAGTGTGTGTCCATGATGGCCCCTTCAGGATGTGGGTGCCTGATGAGGCCATAGAGGTTTTCCCACGCTGGGGGATGTGAGCTGCTCCAAACTGCAAGATTTCCTTCTGCGAGACATTGGGGTCTTGTTGGTTGGCTCCAGGACGCCCCATATGGAATATCTCGACAGAATGGTTCTAAGGATGGATGCCTGGACACCCCACCTCTAATTCCTATTGGCTCCTAGCAACAAGGCCTTTCCATCTGCTGGCTCCTGGGTGAGCTTCCCAGGGGGCTGAGTTGAAATGGACTCTCATGAGGATGGTTCATAATGTGGGTTGGTGTCCATGGAGACCTTGGAATGTGGCGGTTGCTTAGGGTCCCTTCACGGTTATCTTACCCTGAGGGATTGACACAGCTCCAAAGAAATGCAGGGGTGGCCTTCTGGGCCTTGGATGAATCTCCCACTCTGGGGAATTGGCCCAGCTCTCAAGAGTCTGGGTCCATTCTATGGGAAGGGAGGAATCCTGTTTCTGCCTCAGGTGTCCTTCCAGTGACGGATTCCAGAGCAGAGCCCTTGGTATGGGCTACTTGCAAACCTGATGTCTGGTTAGGATTGGGAGCATCGGGGCATGGCAACCCCAATATGTGGGCTCTTGGTCCATCCACGGAGAGGCCTTACTTGCACACGGGGCTCACGCTGAGGGTCACAATGCATGTTTGTGCCCAGGGCGACCCTCAAGCATGGGTGTGGCCTCATGGGCCATTCAGGCGTCTCCTATCCTGAAGGTTTGACACCATGCCAACAGCAAGGTGTCCTGCCATGGGGCAGGAGGAGCTCTGATTTGTGCATCAAGTTCCCCCCTGTGCAGGGAATGGAGATCAGGTCTATGTTCAGTTGCCTGAAAACTCAGGTTGGCAAGTGAGGATGGCCTAAGGCCATGGTCGGCCAGATGTGCTGCTTTTGCCGCCAGCTGTCTGGGTGTCTGTCGGGAGGTCTGTGCTGAGGCTGTGTCAGACAGAGCATTAGTGCCCAGGACATATAATGAAGTTTGGTGCGGTTGTGGGTTCATGTGGCTTGATCCTCATTTGGGGTTTCCTGGCAGCCCCTTAGGACAACCTTTTTCTTTTGGTGAGCAGGCAGTGCTGCAGTGTGCCTCCAGAATTCCCAATCTGGAGAGATTGCTGGCCAGGAATGTGAGGACAGAAGTCTGAAAACACAAGCTGGAGATCCCTTCAGGATGCGGGGGCCTGATGAGGCCATGGAGGTTTTCCCACGCTGGGGGTTGTGTGCTGATCCAAACCGTAAGGTTTCCTTCTGCGGGACAATCGAGTCCAATTGTTTGGATCCAGGACACCCCATACGGAAAGGCTCAAGAGAAGAGTACTAAGGATGGTTGCCTGGACACCCCACCTCGAATTTCTATTGGCTTCTTGCAACAAGGCCTTATCCATCTGCTGGCCCTTGGGTGAGCTACCAGGAGGCTGAGTTGAAATGGACTCTCATGAGGTGCGTCATAATGTGGGTTGGTGTCCATGGAGACCTTGGAATGTGGCGGTGGCTCAGGGGCCCTTCAGGATTCTCTTACCCAGAGGGATTGACACAGCTCCAAAGAAATGCAGGGGTGGCCGCCTTGGCCCTGTATGATTCTCCCTCTCTGGGGAATTGCCCCAGTTCTCAAGAGTTTGGGGCCATTCTGTGGCAAGGGTGGAATTTTATTTTCTGCCTCAGGTGTCCCTCCAAAGACAGATTTCAGAGCAGAGCCCTGGGTATGGGAGACTGGAAAACATGACCTCTGGTTAGGATTGGGGGCCTCGTGGCATGGCAAGCCCTCTATGCGGGCTCTTGGTCCAGCCATGAAGAGTCCTTACATGGACACGGGGCTCACACTGAGGGTCACAATGTGTGTTTGTGCCCAAGGCAGCCCTCAAGCATGGGCGTGGCCTCATGGTCCATTCAGGTCTCTCCTACCCTGAAGGTTTGACACCATGCCAAGAGCAAGGTGTCCAGCTATGGGGCAGAAGGAGCTCTGATTTGTGCATCAGGATCCCTCCTGTGCAGGGATTGGAGATCAGGTCTGGGTTCAAGTGCCTGAAAACTCAGGTTGGCAAGAGATGACGGCTTAAGGCCATGGCGGGCCAGATGTGCTGTTTGTGTGGCCAGTTGTGTGGGTGTCTGTTGGGAGGTCTGGGCTGAGGCTGTGTCAGTCACAGCATCAGTGCCCAGGGCATATTATGAAGTTGGGGTGCGGCCGTGGGGTCGTGCGGCTTGATCCTTATTTGGGGTTTCCGGGCAGCCCCATAGGACAACGTTTTCTTCTGGTGAGCAGGCAGTGTGCTGCGGTATAGCTCTGGAATTTCCAATCTGGAGAGCTTGTGGGCCTGGAGTGTGAAGACAGAAGTCTGAAAACACAAGCTGGAGATACGTTTCTGGCCGAGGGCACAGCAGGCCTACAGTACAGAGGCAGAAGCGAGACCTCCTGCCTCTGAATTCAGGGCGAGGATCAGACGTTGTCTCAGGCTGGAGTTTGTGTCTATATTGGCACCTGCAGGATGCAGGGACCTGATGAGGCCATGGAGGTTTTCCCACGCTGGGGGTTGTGAGCTGCTGCAAACTGCAAGGTTTCCTTCTGCGGGACAATCAAGTCCTGTTGGTTGGCTCCAGGATGCCCCATATGGAAAGTCTCTAGAGAAGGGTACTAAGGATGGATGCCTGGACACCCCACCTCGAATTTCTATTGGTTCCTTGCAACAAGGCCTATCCATCTGCTGGCCCTAAGGTGAGCTACCCAGGGGGATTAGTTGAAATGGACTCTCATGAGGATGGATCATAATGTGGGTTGGTGAGCATGGAGACCTTGGAATGTGGCGATGGCTCAGGGGCCCTTCAGGATTCTCTTACCCGGAGGGATTGGCACAGCTCCAAAGAAATGCATGTGTGGCCACCTGGCCCATGGTTGAGTCTCCCGCTCTGAGGAATTGGTCCGGCTCTCAAGAATTTGGGGCCATTCTACAGGAAGGGAGGAGTCCTGTTTTCTGACTCAGGTGTCCCTCCAGAGACGGATTCCAGTGCAGGGTCCTTTGTATTGGCGACTGGAAAACCTGACGTCTGGTTAGGATTGGTGGCCTTGGGGCATGGGAAGCCCCATATTCGGGCTCTTGTTCCATCCACGTAGAGGCCTTTCTTGGACATGGGCCTCACGCTGAGGGTCACAATGCGTGTTTTTGCCCAAGGCGGCCCTCAAGCATGGGCGTTGCCTCATGGGCCATTCAGGTCTCTCCGACCCTGAAGGTTTGACAGCATGCCAACAGCAAGGTGTCCTGCCATGGGGCAAGATGAGGTCTGATTTGTGCATCAGGTTCACCCTGTGCAGGGATTGCAGATCAGGTCTAGGTTCAGGTGCCTGAAAACCCAGGTTGCGAAGAGATGACAGCCTAAGACCTTGGCAAGTCCGGTGTCCTGGATATGCGGCCATCTCTCTGGGTGTCTGTCGTGAATTCTGGGTTGAGGCTGTGTCATACAGAGCATTAGTGCCAAGGGCATCTCCAGGAAACCAGGAAAACCAGGCCTCTGGTTAGGGTTGGGGGCCTAAGGGCATGGCAAGCCCCATATGTGGGCTCTTGGTCCATCCACTGAGAGGCTTTATTTGAAAACGGGGCTCCCACTGAGGAACACAATGCCAGTTTGTACCCATGGCAGCCCTCAAGCATGGGCGTGTCCTCATGGGCCAGTCAGTTTTCTCCTACCCTGAAGGCTTGAAACCATGGCAACAGGATGGTGTCCTGCCATGAGGAAGGAGGAGTTCTGACTTGGGCATCAGGTTCTGCCCGGTGCAGGGATTGGAGATAAGGTCTAGGTTCAGATGCCTGGTTGGGAAGAGATGATGGCCTAAGGCCATGGTGGATCCCATGTGCTGGGCATGCGGCCAGCTTTCAGGGTGTCTGTCAGGAGTTTTCCACTCTATGTGTCAGACAGAGCACTAGTGCCCAGGGCAGCCTATGAAATGGGGGTTCAGTCGAGGGCCGTGCAGGTTGATCCTCATTTCAGGTTTCTGGGCAGCCCCATAGGGCAATTTTTTCTTCTGGTGGACTCGTGGAATGCTGTATTGTGGCTTCGGAATTAGCAATCTGGAGGACTTGTGGGCCAGCAGCATGAGGATGGGAGTCTGAAAACACATCTAGGGTTATGTTTCAGACCGAGGGGACTGTAGGCCCTCACTGCAGAAGCTGAATGGAGATTTCGAGCCTCTGAAGTCAGGGCGATTATCAGACGTTGGCTCAGGCAAGAGTTTCTGTCCATGATGGCCGCTTCATAAAAGGGATGCCTCATGAGACCCTGGAGTTTTTCCCACACTGGGTGTTGTGAGCTGCTCCAAACCGCAAGGTTTTCTTCTGTGGGACAGTCGAGTACTATTGAATGGCTCCAGGACTCCCCATACGGAAAAACTGAAGAGCAGGGTTCTAAGGATGGATGACTGGAAACCCTACCCTGCTTTCCCATGGGCTCCTAGCGACAAGGCAGGTTCGATCTGCTGGCTCTGGGTTGAGCTGCCCAGGGGGCTGAGTTGAAATGGACTCTCCTGAGGATGGGTCATAATGTGGTTTGTGTACATGGAGACCTTGGAATGTGGCGGTGGCTCAGGGGCCCTGTGGATTCTCCTACCAGGAGGGTTTGACACAGCTCAAAGGAGCAAGCTTACCATGCGGAGATGAGAGGTGATCCATTTGGTGCCTCAGGAAACCCCCATATGCTGGTATCCGAAACCAGGCCTCTGATAAGAGACGCCCAGACATCAAAGCTAGTGTTCAGAATCGGGCTTAGGGGCCTGTCCGTTTCAATCTACTGTCTCTGGGGACATCTGTCTGCATGTCTGAGTGGAGGTAGTTGCTCAGCTTATGTCAGAATGCCCCTGTTTATCCAGGGCAGCCTACACTATTGGGATGGCCTCTGGGGCCTTGGAGGTTTCTCCTCATATTTAGGGTTGTGGCCACTATAATGGGCACCATTTCCTTGGAGAGGGCAGGCACAGTCCTGCGGTGTGACTCCAGAGGCCTCAGCCTTGAGGGTGTGTGGGCCAGGCCTATGTTTACAGAAGTCTGAAAACACAAACTTGGATTAGCGTTGGGGCCAAGGGTATGGCATGCCTGATCTACAGAGCTAGAGGTGAGCTCCTCGGTATATGAATGCAGGGCGAGTGTGAGGCGGTCGCTCAGACTTTTGTCTCTGGATTTTGGGTCAAGGATGGCCATGGAAAGGAGGGGTGGCTTCATGGGCTGTGGATGAATCTCCCTCCCTGGGTATGTGTCCCAGCTCCCGAGAGTTTGGGGTCATTCTGTGGGAAGGGAGGAGTCCTGTTTTCTGCCTCAAGAATCCCTCTTTTGGAGGGATTCCAGAGCTGAGCTCTGGTGTGGTCGAGTGGAAAGCCTGAGCTCTGGTTTGGATTGGGGGCTAAGGGGCATGCAAGCTCCATATGCAGGCTCTTGATCCTGCTGCTGAGAGGCCTTATTTGAAAACGAGGCTCCCGCGCAGGGTCACCATGCCTGTGTGTGCCCATGGAGGCCCTCAAGCATGGGCGTAGCCTCATGGGCCATGCAGGTTTCTGCTACCCTGAAGGCTTGAGCCATGCCAACAGCAAGGTGTCTTGCCATGGGGAAGGAGGAGTTTTGATTTGTGCATCAGGTTCCGCCCTGTGCATGGATTGGAGACCAGGTCTAGGTTCAGATGCCTGAAAACCATGGTTGGGAAGAGATGACGGCCTAAGGCCATGGTGAGTCCAATGTGCTCGGCATGGGGCCAGCTGTCTGGGTGTCTGTCAGGAGGTCTGGGCTCAGGCTATGTCAGACAGAGCATTTGAGCCCAGGACACCCCATGAATTTGGGGTGCGTTCGAGGGCCGTGTAGGTAGATCCTCACTTGGGGTCTCTGGGCATCCCCAGAGGACAACTTTTTTCTTCTCGTGGGCAGACAGAATGCTGTGTTGTGGCTCCGGAATTGCCAATCTGCAGGGCACGTGGGTCAGGAGTGTGAGGACGGAGTCTGAAAACATATGCGATGGTTATTTTTCAGGCCATGGGCACAGCAGGCCCACTCTGCAGAGCCTGAATGGAGATCTCTGGCATCTGAAGTCAGGGCCAATATCAGACATAGGCTCACACTGGAGTTTGTGTCCATGATGGCCGTTTCATAAAGGGGGGGCCTCATGAGGCCCTGGAGGTTTTCCCATGCTGTGTGTTGTGAGCTGCTCCAAACTGCAAGGTTCCTTCTTATGGACAGTCTAGTCCTCTTTGATGGCTCCAGGACACCCCATTCGGAAAGACTCGAGAGCAGAGTTCTCAGGATTGATGCCTGGAAACCCCACCTCACTTTCCCATGGGCTGCTAGCGAAAAGACAAGTTCAATTTGCTGGCTCGGGTGCGAGCTACCCAGGGGCCTGAGTTGAAAGGGACTCTCCTCAGGATGGTTCATAATGTGGGCTTGTGTCCATGGAGATCTTGGAATGTGGCGGTGGCTCTGGGGCCCTGCAGGATTCTGCTACCCGGAAGGTTTGACACAGCTCCAAATAGCAAGCTTCCCATGTGGAGACGAGAGGTGATCTGTTTGGTGCCTAAGGAAACCCCCATATGCTGGTGTTTGAAACCAGGCATCTGAGGAGAGACGCCTGGAAACCAAAGCTAGAGTTCTGGAAAACCTGACCTCTGGTTAGGATTGGGGGCCTAGGGGCATGGCAAGCCACATATGTGGGCTCTTGGTCCAGCCGCTGAGAGGCCTTATTTGAAAACGGGGCTCCCGAGGAGGATCACTATGCCTATTATTGCCGAAGGTGGCCCTCAAGCATGGGCGTAACCTCATGGGCCATGCTTTTAACCTACCAGAATGCTTGAACGATTCCAACAGTAAGGTGTTCTGCCATGGGGAAGGACGCGTTCTGAATTGTGCAGCAGGTTCCGCCCTGTGCAGGGATTGGAGAAAAGTCTAGGTTCAGAGGCCTGAAAACCCAGGTTGGAAGAAATGACAGCCTAAGGCCATGGAGGGTCCGATGTGCTGGGCGTGCGGCCAGCTATCTGTGTGTCTTTCAGGAGGTCTGGGTTCAGGCTGTTTCAGACAGAGCATTAGTGCCCAGGGCATCCTATGAAATTGGGGTGTGGTTGAGGGCCGTGCAGGTTGATTCTCATGTGTGGTTTCTGGGCAGCCCCATAGGGCAATGTTTTTCTTCTGGAGGGCAGGCAGGGTGCTGCGTTGTGGCTCCGGAATTCCCAATCTGGAGGGCTTGTGGGCCGGAAGTGTGAGGACGGAAGTCTGAAAACACATGCTCGGGGTATGTTTTGGGTGGAGGGCACCACAGGCCCACTCTGCAGAGGCTGAATGGAGATCTCCTGCCTCTAAAGTCAGGGCAATTATCAGACGTTGGCTTAGGCAGCAGTTTGTGTCCATGATGGCCCCGTCATTAAGGGGGGGCCTCATGAGGGCCAGGAGGTTTTCCCATGCTGAGTGTTGTGAATAGCTCCAAACCACAAGGTTTCCTTCTTTTGGACAGTCTAGTCCTCTTTGATGGCTCCACGATGCCCCATTCGGAAAGACTCGAGAGCAGGGTTCTCAGGATTGATGCCTGGAAACCCCACCTCCCATTCTCATGTGCTTCTATCAACAAGGCAGACTCCATCTGCTGGCTCTGGGGCCAGCTACCAAAGGTGCTTAGTTGAAATGGACTCTCATGAGGATGGGTCGTAATGTGGGTTTGTGTCCATGGAGACCTTGGAATGTGGTGGTGGCTCAGGGCCCTTCAGGATTCTCCTACCCAGAGGGTGTGACACAGATTCAAGGAGCAAGCTTCCCATGTGGAGACGAGAGGTGTTCTGTTTGGTGCCTCAGGAAACCCCCATATGCTGGTATTCAAGACTAGGCCTCTGAGGAGAGACTCTTGGACACCAAAGCTAGGGTTCAGGTTAGGGTCTTGGGGCCCGTCCATTTCAATATTCTGTCTCTCAGGACATGTCTTTGAGTGTCTTAGTGGAGGTAGTTGCTCAGCTTGTGTCAGAATGCCCGTTTGTCCAAGGTGGCCTACACTATTGGGATGGCTTCAGGGGCCTCGGAGCTTTCTCCTCATCTTTAGGGTTGTGGCCACTATAATGGGCACAGTTTCTTTGGAGAGGGCAGGCACCGTCCTGTGTTGTGGCTCCAGAGGCCTCAGCCTGGAGGGTGTGTGGGCCAAGGCTGTGTTGACAGAAGTGTGAAAACTCAAACTCAGCTTATGTTTGGGGCCAAGGGTATGGAAGGCCCAATGTACAGCTTATGTTTGGGGCCAAGGGTATGGAAGGCCCAATGTACAGAGTGTGAGGGTAGCTCCTCGGGATAAGAAAAAAGGGTTAGTGTGAGGCGTTTGCTCAGGCATTTGTCTCTGGATTTTGTGTCAAGGATAGCCGTGGTACTTAGGGGTGGCCTCATGGGCCATGGACTAGTCTCCCTCTCTGGGTATATGGCCTGGCTTTCTAGAGATAGGGGTCATTCTGTGGATATGGAGGAGTCCTGTTTTCTGTCTCAGTTGTCCCGCCAAAAGAGTGATTCCAGAGCAGAGCACTGGGTAAGGGCGACGGGAAAACCCAACCTCTCATTAGGATTGGTGGCCTAGGGGCATGGCAAGCCTCATATGCAGACTCTCGGTCCAGACGCTGAGAGGCTTATTTGAAAACAGGGCTCGCGCTGAGGGTCACCATGCCTGTTTGTGCCCAAGGAGACCCTGAAGTATGGGTGTAGCCTCATGGGCCATGCAGATTTAACCTACCATGAAGGCTTAAACCATTCCAACAGCATGGTGTCCTGCCATGGGGACAGAGGAGTTCTGATTTGTGCATCAGGTTCCAACCCATGCAGGGATTGGAGAAAAGGTCTAGGTTCAGAGGCCTGAAAATCCAGGTTGGGAAGAGATGACGCCTTAAGGCCATTGTGGGTCCATTGTACTGGGCATGCGGCCAGCTGTCTGGGTGTCTGTCGGGAGTTCTGGGCTCAGGCTGTGTCAGACAGAGCATTAGTTCCCAGGGCAGCCTATGAAATTGGGGTGCGGTCGAGGGCCATGCAGGTTGATCCTTATTTGGGATTTCTGGGCAGCCCCATAAGGCAACGTTTGTCTTCTGGTGGGCAGGCAGTGTGCTGTGTTGTGGCTCCGGAATTCCCAGTCTGGAGGTCTTGAGGGCCAGGAGTATGTGGACGGAAGTCTGAAAACACAAGCCAGGGTTAGGATTCAGGCTGATTGAATGGTCCGCCCACTATGCATAGGCTGAATCGTGTTCTCCTGGCACTGAAGTCAGGGCGAGTATCAGACGGTGACTCAGGCTGGAGTTTGTGCCCATGATGGTCCTTCATGAAGGGGGTGCCTCATGAGGCCCTGGAGGTTTTCCCACCCTGGGGGTTGTGAGCTGCTCCAAAAGCAATGTTTCTTGTTGGGGCCAGTGAACACTACAAAATTGGTGTGGACTCAGGGGCCTTCAGGTTTCTTCTAATATGGAGGGTTTGGGTCTCTGTGATGGGCAGAGTTTCCTTCGGGAGGGCAGGCACAGTCCTGCATTGTGGCTCCAAAGACCCCATCCTGGAGAGCATGTGGGGTAGGACTTTGGGGACAGAAGTCTGCAAACACAATCTCGGGTTAGGCTTAGGGGCGAGGTGATCACAGGCGCAATCTGCAGACCCTGAGGACAGCTCCTCATGATCTGAAATGAGGGCCACTGGGAGGAGGTAGCACAGGCTTTTCTATATGATTGTGTTTTCAGGATGGTCGAAGAATGCAGGGGTGGCCTCATGGGGCCAAGGGAGATTCTTCCTCTCTGGGGATTCTGCCCGGCTCCCAAGAGTTTGGTGTCTTTCTAGGGGAAGGAAAGAGTGCTGTTTTCCATCTAATGGGTCCCCCCAATACAGGGATTCCAGAGATGGGCTCTGGGTCCAGGAGCCTGGAAAACCCCACCGAGGGTTAGAATATGGGCCTAGGGGTGTGGCAGACATGGTATGCGGGTTCCAGCTCCAGCTATTTAGTGGGCCTCTTCGAAAGGGGGCTCAGACTGAGGGTCACCATGCCTATATGTGACCAGGGTGGTTCTCATGACTGGGCCTGGTCTCATGGGCCATGCAGCTGGCTCTCACACTGTGGGTTAGATACCCATCCCAACAGCAAGGTTTTCTGCCATGGGGAGGGAGGAGTAGTCTTTTCTGCTTCATGTTCCACCCTAGGTAGGGATTGGAGCTAAGGTCTGGGGACACAGGCCTGTATACAGTTTGTGTAGAGATGTAGTGATGACCGCCTCGGGCCATGGCAGGTCCCACCTGCTGCATATGGGGTCCGCTATCTGGGTGACTGACAGGGGGTTGAGGCTCAGGCTGTGTCAGACAGAGAATTAGTGCACAGGGAAGCCTCCAATATTGGGGAGACCTCGAGGGCCATGCATGTGGATCCCCATGTGGGGTTTCTGGGTAGACCCATAGTGCACTTCTTCTTTGTAGTGGAATGCTCGTTGTGGCTCCAGAATTCCCAATCTTTAGGCCTTTTGGGCTAGGATTGTGAGGAGGGAAGTCAGAAAACACAAGCTATGGTTACGTTCAGTCCCGAGCGCATGGCACTTGCAAAGTGCAGCAACTGATTCTAGATCTCCAGCACCTGAATAAGGGCAAGTGTCAAATATTCGCTCACGCTGGAGTTTGGGTCCATGATGGCTGACTAATGGAGGGGTGGTCCTATGAAGCTATGGAGGTTATCCCACCCTGGGGCTTGTGAGCTGCTCCAATCAGCAAGGTTTCCTTCTGCGGGACATGCGGAGTCCGTTTTGATGGCCCCAGTGTCCCCCATATGGAAATATTGGGTAGCAGAAATCTCCGCATGGATGCCTGGAAATCCCGCCTCGCGTTACCATTGCAGCAGAGGAACGTGGCAGGTTCAATCTAGTAGTTCTGGGACGAAGCAACAAGGGGGCTGAGTTGACATGGAGTCTCATGGTGATGGGTCACAATTCTGGTTGCTGTCCAGGGAGACCTTAAAATGTGGCAGTGGCTCCAGGGGCCATGCAGGATTCTCCTACCCTGAGGGTTGGGCACAGCTCCCAAGAGCAAGTTTTCCTTCTGGGGAGAGGAGGTGTTCTGTTGTGCGGCTCAGGAACCACATGTTGGACAATAAGTTGGTATTGGAGAATAGGCCTCTGGGCAAAGATGCCTGAAAACCTAAGCTAGGGTTCCCAGGAAGTCCTAGTGACATGTAAGGTTCAGTCTTCTGAGTCAGGGCCATTGACCTGGGTGTCTTCCTGGAGGCAGGTGCCCAGGGAGTGTCAGACTGTGCACTTGCGTCCAGAGAGCTCTACGAAATTGGGGTGGGCTCAGGGGCCTTGCAGGTTTCTCCTAATTGGGAGGGTTTGGGCAACTGTGTCTGGCAGAGTTTCCTCTGGGAAGGCAGGCACAGTCCTGCGGTGTGGCTCCAGAGTCCCCATCCTTAAGGGCATGTGGGCCAGGGATTTTGGGATATGGGGCCCGCTATATGGGTGGCTGGCAGGAGTGTGAGTTTCAGGCTGTGTGAGACAGAGCATTAGTGTGCAGGACTGCCTCTGATATTGGGGTGCCCTCGAGGGCCATGCCGGTTGATCCTTTGTGGGGTTTCTAGGTGTTGCATACATTTTCAAAGGAAAGAGACTTAGACAAAGTGAAAGTTATGCAAAGCCTTATTCTGTGCCAAGCATTAGAAGTCAGACTGACTGGCCAGGGCCACCTCCAAAGACAGCGACAACCCCTTGGTCTTACAGGCTAGTTTTATTGTGCACATCTGCAGACATCGACATATGTGGCTTTGGCTCCTTGATGTCTCCTACCTGTGTGTTTTAATAACCATTACCCGGAATGGATGCTAGTAACTGCTGAGGTATTTCTTAAACAACAAAATGGCCTTGTTTTAGGGATGTTTTTTAGCCACAGTTACCTGGAACTGATATCAGTAACTGCTGAGGAATTTATTAAACAACAAGATGTCTACCTAGGCAACATGGAGTCACTATGGCTAAGTAGGCGCAGGCAGGCCCTAGAGTTTAACAGGTTTTAACATGTAATCGGGCTCAACATTCCCCCCTTTTCTTTGGAGATTAGTCAATTCTTTGGCTTTTTCTGAACTGCAAGCAAACTAGGCTCTGGAGGGGGCCTTAAAGAAATTAGTGATGACAGTAGGGACTGTTATGGTCCATTGGGCTGTTTTAGGCCAATGAGGTGTTCTCTGGCTGCTGCTGAGTAGGAACAGGGTTAAAATTTATGAAATCCTTTTGGGTCTTAGTTTTAGTTCACAGTTGGTGGGGTCCACCAGCAGTGGCTCCTATTTCTGGGGGGTGTTCTTCCTTTTGGCTCGTTTGGTGTGACACATGTGAATCCAGGTCCTGATGTTTTTTACTTTTACTGCCATAGGGGTGGTCAGTATGATAGTGAATGGTTCTTTTCAGTGAGGCTTCAAGTTTTTCACTTGGTGGTGGCGTATCCAAACCAAGTCTCCGGGTTGGTAAGGATGTGGTTCTATCTCTGTCTCAGTCTTAGTGTAGGTGGCTTGGATCCCTGCATGGGTTTTTTTAAAGACAGACTGCAGTGCCTACAGTGACTGGAGTACAGACTGATCAGTTATTTCTCCAGGGAAACCTCTTGTATTCGTGTTAAGAGTGGAGGGGGTCTCCCGAATATTATTTTAAATGGGATAACCTTGTTTAAGTAGGGTGTACATCGTGCCCTAAGGAGGGCAAAGGGAAGGAGATCCACCCATCCAACACCAGTTTCCAGAACTAACTTTGTCAAGGATTCTTTAAGAGTCTGGTTCATTTTCTCTACTTGTTCAGAACTCTGGATCCAGTAGGCACAGTGCAGTTTCCAAGTAGTGCCTATGGCCTTGGCCAATTCCTATGAGACTGAACTCACAAATGCAGGGCTGTGTTTTGACCTGATCACGAGAGGCAACCCAAACCTAGGAATTATTTTTTTAATAGTTTTTTTGGCTACTATTTCTGCCATCCCATGTTTGTCAGAAAAAGTCTCTACCCAGCCTGAAAAGGTATCTATAAAAACTAACATATATTTGTTTCCAACGGGTTCTGTTATTATCCCTACAGAATATTAGGGAAGATCATCTAAGCAAGTTATTGTGTAACTTCTCTGAAGTTTACCTCAAGTTGTCTAGTTTAGGTAAACAGATATTTAAAGACAACAAAATTTAGAACTTAATATTCACAAAGGTGTGTTATTGAAACACAATTTTTTTTTCCAAAATAAGCCTCATTTTCAGAGAAGGGCAAATCAGGATTAATTTATTTGAAAAACAATTTCAGTTTTAACAAATGTGGCCTAATTATTTACATAAGCTCAGCAAGAACAGTGAGTGATCATATAGATATTTTAGAATCTTCCTTTCTGGAACGTTTTTATAAGGAATCTCTAGGTTGAACTTTTAATAGCCTCTCCAGGCCAGAAGCCAAGCCATGTACTTGCCATCAGATATGCCTGCAATACCAATCAATTTGGGCAAATTTCTCCTTCTCGGATCCCCAAAGTATCCTGAGTTTCCTGCACCTGCCAGGAAGTAAAATTCTTTACTCACCTGGTGAGGCTGCTGGGAACTCTGTAAGCAAGGTGTTAGGCCATGGAAGAAAGAATACTTGCTGAGACTTTTTGAGTTTTAGAGGGTTCAGATAGAGAGAAATGTTGAATGCTTTGATTTGTTTACAAATGAATATTTTTACATCTCTGTAAATTACAGATAACTTAAGAAAAAGTTTCCCTAGTCTGGAAGAGCAAACATTAGTTCATCTAGTCCCTGTTACTAATTCTGGTTTAGTCTGAATGCAGTTTTTACTTAGTTCTGGAAATTCTTACCCATTTTAGTTCTAGGATTTTTAACATATCAAATACCTGTATTTGTCCTGAAAGTCCTTTATATGAATCTCTTTTAAGGTATAACTTATTTTACAAGAGGATTAAAACAATTATAAGTGACAAAAACTCAGAATAGATATGGTTAAAGAGCTGAGGAGATGAGAGTTTACAATATAACTGGCAAGAAAATCAGGTTACTACTGTGACATATAACATATCAATGACTACAATATCAAGTGATGACCTTAACAAAAGGTTAAAACTTTAGGAAACTGATGCACAAATCAGAATTCCTCCTGCCCCATGGCAGGACACCTTGCTGTTGTCATGCTGTCAAACCTTCAGGGTAGGAAAAACCAGCATGAGGGGTGCCTTCGCCACAAACACGCATTGTGACCCTTAGCATGAGCCCCGAGTTCAAGTAAGGCCTCTCAGTGGCTGGACCAAGAGCCCGCATATGGGGATTGCCATTCCCTGAGGCCCCCAATCCTAACCAGAGGTCAGGTTTTCCAGTCGCCCGAACCCAGGGCTCTGTTCTGGAATCCGTCTTTTGGAGGGACACCTGAGGCAGAAAACAGGACTCCTCCCTTCCCACAGAATGGCCCCAAACTCTTGAGAGCCGCGCCAATTCCCAAGAGAGAGAGAATCATCCATGGTCTATGAGGCCACCATTGCATTCCAAGGCCATGCTTGACACAAAGTCCAGAGACAAAAGCCTGAGCAACCGTCTCACACGTTCCCTTCTTTCATTTCCCGAGGACATCTGCTCAAGATCTGGAGATTGAGCCTTCCATACCTTTGGAAAAAAACCTAAGCCGTGTTTGTGTTTTCAGACTTCTGGCCCCAAAGCCCTGGCCCACACCCCCTCTAGGCTAGGGGCTCTGGAGCCACACTGCAATCCTGAGCCTGTCTTCTACAAAGAAACTGTGCCCATTCCATTGGCCACAACCTTACAGATTAGGATAAACCACCAAGGCCCCCGAGCCCATCCCAATAGGGCAAGCCTCCTTGGGCAAACAGGGGCCTTCTGACACAAGCTGAGCAACTCCCTCCAATCAGACACGCAGACAGATGTCCCCAGAGGAAGAATATTGAACCGGACTTGCCCTCAGGCCCAAATCTGAACCCTAGCTTTGGTTTCCATGCGTCTGTCCTCTGAGGCCTGGTTTTGAATACCAGCATATGGGGCTTTCCTCAGGCACCAAACAGAACATCCCAAGTCTCTACATGGGAAGCTTTCTCTTTGGACCTGTGTCATTCCCTCCAGTTAGGAGTATCCTGCAGGGCCCCTGAGCCACCGCCATATTCCAAGGTCGCCACGGACACCAACCCACAGTATGACCCATCCTCATGAGAGTCATTTCAACTCAGCCCCTGGGTAGCTCACCCAAGAGCCAGTAGATGGAAAAGGCCTTGTTGCTAGGAGCCAAAAGGAATTTGAGGTGGGGTGTCCAGGCATCCATCCTTAGAACCCTTCTTTCGAGTTTTTCCGTATGGGGCATCTTTGAGCCAAAAAACAGGACTCGAATGTCCCGTAGAAGGAAACCTTGCTGTTTGGAGCCGCTCACAGCCCCCAAATTGGGAAAAGCTCCATGGCCTCATGAGGCCCCCACATACTAAAGGGGCCATCATGGACACAAACTCTAGCCTGAGCCAACCTCTGATCCCCGCCCTGACTTCAGATGCTGGAGATCTTGATTCAGCTTCTGCATAGTGGGCCTGCAATGGCCTTGGCCCAAAACCTATCTCCAGCTTGTGTTTTCAGACTTCCATCCTAATGCTCCTGGCTCAAAAGCCCTCCAGATTGTGAATTCCGTTGCCACACCGCAGCACTCTCCCTGCCCACTAGAAGAAAAACATTGCCCTATGGGACTAGCACAGAAACCCCGAAAGAGGATAAGCCTTCATGGCCCTTGATCGCACCTCAATTTCAAAGATGCCCTGTGCACTAATGCTCTATCTGAACAGCCTGAGTCCAGAACTCCCGACGGACACCTGGACAGCAGGCCGCACACCCAGCACTTCGTACCCGCCCCGACGGACACCTGGACAGCAGGCCGCACACCCAGCACTTCGTACCCGCCATGGCCTTAGGCCGTCATCTCTTCCCTACCTTGGTTCTCAGGCATCTGAACCTAGACCTTATCTCCAATCCCTGAACAGGGGGGAACCTGATTCACAAATCAGAATGCGTCCTGGCCCATGGCAGGGAACCTTGCTGTGGGCATGCTGTCAAACCTTCAGTCTAGGAGAAACCTGCATGGCCCATGAGGCCATGCCCATGCTTGAGGGCCGCTTTGGCACAAACACGCACTGTGACCGTCTTGGTGAGCCCCGCGTTCAGGTAAGGCCTCTCAGTGGCTACACCGAGAGACCGACTATGGGGCTTGCCATGTCCCTAGACCCACAATCCGAACCAGAGTTTGGGTTTTCAGGTCGCCCGTACCCAGGGCTCTACGCTGGAATCCGTCTTTTGGGGGGACACCAGAGGCAGAAAACAGAACCCCTCCCTTCCCACAGAATGACCTCAAATTCTATGGGAGCCAGACCAAATCCCCAGATAGGGAGACTCGCCCATGGACCTTGAGGCCACCCCTGCATTCCACGGCCATCCTTGACACAAAATCCAGAGACAAGAGACCAAGCAACCGTTTCACACTCGCCCTTTATTCCTCTCCCGAGGAGCTCCCCTCACTGTCTGGAGATCAGGCCTGCAATGAACTCGGCCCCAAACTTCAGCCGACTTTGTGTTTTCAGAATTCTGTCCCCAAAGCCCTGGCCCACACACCCTCTAGCCGGGTACCTCTAGAGCCCCAGGGCAGTACTGTGCAGTCCCTCTCCAAGGAAACTGTGCCCATTCCATTGGCCACACCCCAATGATTATGAGAAACCTCCAAGGCCCTCGAGGCCATCCCAACAGTGCAGGCCACCCTGCACAAAAAGGGGCATTCTGACAGAAGCTGACTAACTCCATCCACTCAGATACGCAGACAGATGACCCCAGAGTCAGAAGATGGAACCAGACAGGCCCCTCAGCAATCATATGAACCTTAGCTTTGGCGTGCCGGCATCTCTCCTAGGGGCCTGGTTTTGAAGACCAGCATATGGGTCTTTCCTGAGGCACCAAACAGAACACCTTTCGTCTCCACATGGGAACCTTGCTCTTGGAAGCTGTGTCAAACCCTCCAGGTAGGAGAATCCTGAAGGGGCCCTGAGCCACTCCCACATTCCAAGGTCTCCATGGACACAAACCCACATTATGACCCATCCTCATGAGAGTCCATTTCAACTCAGCCCCCTGGGCAGCTCACCCCAGAGCCAGAAGATTGAAAGGGCCTTGTTGCTAGGAGCCAATGGGAATGAGAGGTGGCTTGTCCAGGCATCCATCCTTAGAATCCCTGCTCTCGAGACTTTCCAAAGGGACATCGTGGAGTCATCCACCAGGACTCGACTGTCCCGAAGAAGGAAACCTTGCCGCATTCAGCAGCTCACAACATCCAGTGTGGGAAAACCTCCATGGCCTCATGAGGCGCTCCCATTCATGAAGGGGCCATCATTGACCCTAAATCCATCGTGAGCCAACGTCTGATAATCGCCCTGACTTCAGGCGCAGGAGATCGCGATTCAGCCTCAGCATTGTGGGCCTTCCGTGGCCTCTGCAAAAAACCTACCTCCATCGTGTGTTTTCAGACTTCCATCCTCACGCTCCTGGCCCACAAGCCCTCCGGATTGGGAATTCCGGAGCCACACCGCAGCACTCTGCCTGCCCACCAGAAGAAAAACGTTGCCCTATGGGGCTATCCATGAAACCCCAAACGAGGATCAATCTGCACAGCCCTCGACCACACCCCAATTTCATAGGATGCCCTGGGCACTAATGCTCTCTGTCTGAACAGCCTGCGTCCAGACCTCCCGATGGGTACCTGGGGAGCAGGCCGCACACCCAGCACTTCAGACCTGCCATGGCCTTAGGCTGTCTTCTCTTCCCAACCTGGTTTGTCAGGCATCTGAACGTAGACCTTATCCCCCATCCCCGAACGGGGGGGAGCCTGACGCACAAATCAGAACGCCTCCTGGCCCATGGCAAGGAACATTGCTGTGGGCATGCTGTAAAACCTTCAGGCTAGGAGAAACCTGCAGGGCCCATGAGGCCACGCCCATGCTTGAGGGCCGTCTTCTGCACAAACACGCATTTTGAACCTCTTGGTGAGCCCCGGTTTCAGGTAAGGCCTCTCAGTGTCTGCAACCAGAGCATGCCTATGGGGCTTGCCATGTCCCTAAACCCACAATCCAAACCAGAGTTCGGGTTTTCAGGTCACCCATACCCAGGGCTCTGCGCTGGAATCTGTCATTTGGAGGGACACCTGAGGCAGAAAACAGGACCCCTCCCTTCCCACAGAATGACCGCAAACTCTTCATAGCCGGGCCATATCCCCAGAGAAGGAGACTTGTCCATGGCCCTTGAGGCCACCCCTGCATTCCACGGCCATCCTTGACACAAAATCCAGAGACAAGAGCCTGAGCAACAGTCTCACACTCACCCTTCTTTCCTCTCTCGAGGAGGTCCCCTCATGGTCTGGACATCGGGCCTACCAAAGACTCGGCCCCAAATTTCAGCTGAGTTTGTGTTTTCAGATTTCTGTCCCCAAAGCCCTGGCCCACACCTCCTCTAGGCTGAGACCTCTGGATCCCCACGGCAGGATGGTGCTGGCCCTCTCCAAGGAAACTGTGCCCATTCCATTGGCCACAACCCTATAGATTAGGAGAAACCTCCAAGGCCCTAAGGCCATCCCAACACTGAAGGCTACCCTGTACAAACAGGGGGATTCTGACAGAAACTGAGCAACTCCCTCCACTCAGACACGCAGACAGATGTCCCCCGAGAAAGAAGATGGAACTGGACAGGCCCCTAGGCAATAATCAGAACTTTAGCTTTTGTTTGCCGGTGTCTTTCCTCAGGGGCCTGGTTTCGAAGACCAGCGTATGGGTCTTTCCTGAGGCACCGAACTGAACACCTCTCCTCTCCACATGGGACGCTTGCTCTGTGAAGCTGTGTCAAGCCTATCCTAGGGGTAGGAGAATGTTGAAGGGCCCCTGAGCCACTGCCCCAGGCCAAGGTATCCATGGACACAAGCCCACATTATGTCCCATCCTCATGAGAATCCATTTCAACTCAGCCCCCTGGGCAGATCACCCTAGTGCCAGCAGATCCAACCGGCCTTGTCGCTAGGAGGCAATGGGAATCGAGGTAGCTTGTCCAGGCATCCATCCTTAGAATCCCTGCTCTCAAATCTTTCTGTAAGGAGCGTTCTTGAGCCATCCACCAGGACTCAGCTGTCCCGCAGCAGGAAACCTTGCTGTTTGGAGCAGCTCACACCCCCCAACGTGGGAAAATCTCCATGTCCTCATGAGGACCTCACCTTCAAGAAGGGGCCGTCATGGACCCAAACTCCAGCCTGAGCCAACGTCTGATAATCGCCCTGACTTCAGGTGCAGGAGATCTCGATTCAGCCTCTGCATAGTGGGACTGCCTTGGACTTGGCCAAACCTAACTCCTGCTTGTGTTTTCAGACTTCTGTACTCACATTCCTGGCCTTCAAGCCCTCCAGATTGGGAATTCCGGAGCCACACCGCAGCTCTCTGCCTTCCCACCAGAAGAAAAACGTTGCCCTATAGGGACAGCCCAGAAACCCCAAACGAGGATCAACCTGCACGGCCCTTGACCACACCCCAATGTCATATGATGCCCTGGGCACAAATGCTCTGTCTGAAGAGCCTGAGCCCAGACCTCTCGATGGGTACCCGGAGAGCAGGCTGCACACCCAGCACTTCGGAACCGCCATGGCCTTAGGCCATCATCTCTTCCCAACCTGGGTTTTCAGGCATCTGAACCTAGATATTATCTCCAATCCCTGAACTGGGAGGAACCTGATGCACAAATCAGAACTCCTCCTTCCACATGGCAGGAAATCTTGCTGTGGGCATGCTGTCAAACGTTCAGGGTAGGGGAAATATGCTCTGCTCATGAGGCCACGCCCATGCTTCAGGGCCCCATTGGGGACAAACACGCATTGTGACCCTCTTGGTGAGCCCCGCGTTCAGGTAAGGCCTCTCCGTGGCTGCACCAAAGCTTGAGTATGGGGCTTGCCATGTCCCTAGGCCCCTAATCCAAACCAGATTTCAGGTTTTCAGGTCGCCCGTACCCAGGGCCCTTCTCTGGAATCCGTCTTTTGGATGGACACCTGAGGCAGAAAACAGGACCCCTCCCTTCTCACAGAATGACCCCTAACTCTTGGGAGCCGGGCCAAATCCCCAGAGAGGGAGACTCGTCCATGGCCCTTGAGGCCATCCCTACAGTCCACTGCCATCTTTGACACAAAATCCAGAGACAAAAGCCCGAGCAACCGTCTAACACTCGCCCTCCTTTCCTCTCCCAAGGAGCTCCCCTCACAGTCTAGAGATCAGGCCTGCCATAAACTCGGCCCCAAACCTCAGCCGAGTTTGCGTTTTCAGACTTCCGTCCCCAAAGCCGTGGCACACACACCCTCTAGGCTGGGACCTCTGGAGCCCCACGGCAGGACTGTGCCTGCCCTCTCCAAGGAAACTGTGCCCATTCCATTGGTCACAACCCTACAGATTAGGAGAAACCTCCAAGGCCCTCGAGACCATCCCAACAGTGCAGGCCGCCCTGTTCAAACAGGGGTATTCTGACAGAAGCTGAGCAACTCCCTCCACTCAGACAGCCATACATATGTCCCCAGAGACAGAAGATGGAACCGGACAGACCCCTAGGCAATAATCTGAACCTTAGCTTTGGTATGCTGGCGTCTCTCCTCAGGGGCCTGGTTTCGAAGACCAGCCTATGGGGCTTTCCTGAGGCACCAAACAGAACACCTCTCGTCTCCGCATGGGAAGCTTGCTCTTGGAAGCTGTGTCAAGCCTATCCTCTGGGTAGGAGAATCCTGAAGGGCCCCTGAGGCACCACCACATTCCAAGGCCTTCATGGACACCAACCCACATTATGACCCATCTTCATGAGAGTCCATTGCAACTCAGCCCCCTGGGCAGCTTACGCCAGAGCCAGCAGATCGAACCGGCCTTGTCACTAGTAGCCAATGGGAATGCGAGGTGACTTGTCCAGGCATCCAACCTTAGAATCCCTGCTCTCCTCAGGGGCCTGGTTATCGCCACATTCTAAGGTGGCAATGGATACCCACGAGCATTGTGACCCATCAGCATGAGACTCCATGTCAAGTCAGCCCCCATGGTACTTTGCCCCAGAAGCAACAGATGGAACCTGCATTTGGTCCTCTGTGGCAATGGTAACGCGAGGTGGTCTTTCCAGGAGTCCATGTGGATAACTCTGATACCCAATATTTCCCTATGGGGACCCTGGAGCTATCAAACAGTACTGCCCCTGTCCCGCAGGAGGAAACACTGCTGTTTGGAGCAGCTCAAAAGCCCCAGTATGGAAAAAACCTCCATGGACTCATGATGCCCCCTGGTCCATTACTCAGGCAACATGGACACCAATTCCAGCGTAGGCATACATCTGACATGCGCCCTTCCTCAGGGGCTGGAGATGTCGAATCAGCCACTGCACATTGGAACTGCCATGCACTCGGCACTGACCTTCACTGGAGCTTATATTGACAGACTTCTGTCCTCTCACTTCTGGCCCACAAGCCCTCCAGACTGGCAATTCTGGAGTCACAACGCAGCATCCTGCCTTCCCTGCAGAAAAAAAGAATGGCCCTATGGGTCTGCCCAGAAACCCCAAATGAGGATCAACCTGCAGGGCCCTCGAGGGCACCCCAATATCAAAGGCCGCCCTGTGCACTAATGTTCTGTCTGACATGGCATGAGCCCCGTTCTCCTGTCAGCCACCCAGGAAGCGGGCCCCATCTCCAAGAGGTGGGACCTTTCAGGGCCAGAAAGTGTCATCTCTATCCAACCTGGGTATTCAGGCATCTGTCCCCACACCTTAGCCCAAATCCCTGCCTGTGGGAGAAACTGAGGCCCATAGACTTCTCCTTCCCCATAGCAGGAAACCTGGCTGTTGGGATCGGGGCCCAACCCTCAGAGTGGTTGCCAGCTGCATCGCCCATGAGACCAGGCCCACTCATGAGGGCAGCTCTGTGCACAACCAGGCATTGTGGCACTCAGACTGAGACCGTGTTCAAACAAGCCCCCTGGGTAGCTGGACCAGGAGCCTCCATACCGGGCCTGCCACCACCCTAGGACCAAATCCTAAGCCTCCGCGGGGTTTGGAAGGCACCCACACCCAGAGCCTGTCTCTGGATTCCGTGTTTTGGGGGGACCCGTGAAATGGAAAACAGCACACTTCCCTTCCCACAGAATGACACCAAACTCATGGGAGCCGGGCAGAATACCCAGAGACGAAGGAAGTCTCATGGCCCCATGGGGTCACCCCTGCATTCCACGGTCCTCCTGGACACTCAATCCAGATAGAGATGCCTGCACTCCCGCCTCACAGTCGCCCTAATTTCAGATCCTGAGGAGCTGCCCTCAGGGTATCCAGATCGGGCCTGCCATGACCTCGCCCAACACTAACCTGAGGTTCTGTTTGTAGGCACTGTCCCCAAAGGCCTGGCCAACATGCACTCCAGGAAGGGGCCTCTGGAGCCACACGGCAGGACTGGACCACCCTCCCGAAAGAAACTGTACCCGTCAGAGTTACCCAAACCCTCCCGATTAGGAGAAACCTTCAAGACCCGTAGCCTACCCCAATTTCGTAAGCCTCTCAGGACCCAAGTGAACAGTATGACACACCCTGAGCACCTACCTTCAGCAGACACCCAGGTCTATGGCCCTGAGTCAGAAGATTGAACCTGACATGCCCCTAGGACCTCACCCCTTAGGTTTTCAGGCATCTGTCCCCAAGGGCCTGTTCTGGAATACAAACATATGGTCCAGCATGTGGTCCCTGAGCCACAGAATGGATCAACTCCTGTCCCCAGAAGGAAAACTGCTCTTGGGAGCTATGTCCAACTCTCAGGGTAGGAGATTCCTGCATGGCCCTGGAGCTACCGCCACATTCTAAGGTATCCCTGGACACCCAGCAGCATTGTGACCCATCGGCATGAGACTCCCTGTCAACTCAGCCCCCATGGTATTTCGCACCTGGGCCACCAAATGGAACCTGCCATGGTCCTTAGTTGCAATGGAAATGCTAGGTGGGCTTTCCAGGCCTCCATGCGGAGCACTCTGCTACCCAATATTTTCCAATGGGGGACCCTGGAGCCATCAAACCGAACTGACCCTGTCCTGCAGGAAAAACCTTGCTGTCTGGAGCAGCTCACAAGCCCCATCGTGGGAAAACCTTGATGGCCTTATGAGGCGCCCCATGACCATTAATCAGCCATCATGGACACCAAGTCCAGTGGGAGCGAACATCTGACATGCATCCTTAATCAGGGTGGGAAAGGTCGAATCAGCCACTGCACATTGTAACTGCCATGCACTCGTCACTGACCTTCACTGGAGCTTATGTTGTCAGAATTCTGTCCTCACACTCATGGCCCACAAGCCCTCCAGACTGGCAATTCTGGAACCACAACACAGCAACCTGCCTGCCCAGCTGAAAGAAGAATGGCCCTATGGGCCTGCCCAGAAACCCATATGAGGATCAACCTGCAGGTCCCTCGAGGGCACCCCAATAACAAAGGCCACCCTGTGCACTAATGTTTTATCTGACATGGCCTGAGCCCCGATCTCCTGTCACCCACCCAGATAGCGGGCCCAATTTCCAAGAGTTGAGAACTTTCAGGGCCCGAGTCCGTCATCTCTACCCAACCAGGGTATTCAGGCATCTGTCCCCAGACCTTAGCCCAAATCCCTGCCTGTGGGGAACCTGATGCAAAAAAGGCTTCTCCTCCTTCCCCATAGCAGGAAACCTGGCTCTTGGGATGGGGGTCCAACCCTCAGAGATGGAGCCAGCTGCGTGGCCCATGAGGACACACCCATCATGAGGGTCACCCTCGTCACAACCAGGTATTATGACCCTCATCCTGAGCAAGGCTTAAAACAAGCCCCATGGATAGTTTGACCAGGAGCCCTATCCCGGGCCTGCCATGGCCCGAGGTACAAATCCTAAGCCTCCATGGGTTGTGCAAGGCGCCCACACCCAGAGCCTGTATCTAGATTCCCTGTTTTGAGGGGATCCCTTAGATGGAAAACAGCTATCTTCCCTTCCCCCAGAAAGACACCAGACTCTTGGGAGCCGGGCGGAATGCCCAGAGAGGAAGAATCTCCCATTGTCCCATGAGGCCACCCCTGCATTCCACGGCCCTCCTGGACTCAAAATCCAGACAGAGAAGTGAGCGCTCCCGCCTCACAGTCGCCCTAATTTCAGATCCTGCGGAGCTACCCTCAGGATCTGCAGATCGGGCCTGCCATCACCTCGCCCCAACCCTAATCCATGGTTGTGTTTGCAAATTCTGTCCCCAAAGGCCTGGACCACATGACCTCCTGGACGGGGCACCTGAGCCACACGGCAGGACTGTGCCCGCCCTCCTGAAGGAAACTCTGCCAGTCACATTTGCCCAAACCCTCCTGATTAGGAGAAACCTGCAAGGCCCCTGATCCCACCCCAATTTCGTCGGGAGCTCAGGACCCAAGTGGGCAGTCTGACACACCCTGAGCACCTATCTGCAGGCAGACACCCAGGTCTGCCACGTTCTAAGGTCTCCCTGGACACCCAGCAACATTGTGACCCATCGGCATGAGACTCCATGCCAACTCAGCCCCCATGGTACTTCGCCCCAGCACCACTTGATATAACCTGCCATGGTCCTCAACGGCAAGGTAAACGCGAGTTAGGCTTTCCAGGCATCCATGCGGAGAGCTTTGCTACCCATTCTTTCCCTATAGGGGCCCAGGAACCATCAAACCGAAATGCCCCTGTCCTTCAGAAGGAAAACCTGCTGTTTGGAGCAGCTCAGAAGCCCCAGCATGGGAAAACCTGCATGGCCTCACGAGGCCCCCCTTCATGAAGGGGCCACTATTGACACAATCTCCAGCCTGAGCCAACGTCTTATACTCGCCATGAATTCATATGCAGGAGATCTCGATTCAGCCTCTGCAGAGTGGTCTGGCTGTGCCCTCAGCCCACAACCTGACCCCAGCTTGAGTTTTCAGACTTCCGTCCTCATACTCCCAGCCCATAAGCCCTCCAGACAGGGAATTCCACAGCCACAATGGAGCACTCTGCCTGCTGACCAGAATAAGAATGTTGCCCTATGGGGCGGCCCTGAAACCCCAAAGGATGATCAACCTGCGTGGCCTTTGACTACACCCCGATTTCTTAGGATGCCCTGGGCACTAATGCTCTGGCTGACACCCAGACAGCTGCCCACACACCCAGGACATCAGACCTGCCATGGTCTTAGGCCTTCATCTACTCCCAACCCGGGGTTTTCAGGCATCTGAACCTAGACTTTATCTCCAATCCCTGCACAGGGGGGAACCTGATGCACAAATCAGAACACCTCCTTCCCCATGGCAGGAAACCTTGCTGTGGGCATGGTGTCAAACCTTAGGGCTAGGAGAATCCTGCAAGACCCATGAGGCCCTGCCCATGCTTGAGGGCCGCCTTGGGAACAAACACCCATTGTGACCTTCTTCGTGAGTCCCGTGGTTCAGGTAAGGCCTCTCAGTGGCTGCAGCAAGAGCAGGCTTATGGGGCTTGCCTTGCCCTTGGGTCCCAATTCTAACTAGAGGTCAGGTTTTCCAGTCGCCCATACCCAGCGCTCTGCTCTGGAACCATTCTTCTGGAGGGACGCCTGAGGCAGAAAACAGGACTCCTCCCTTCCCACACAATGACCCCAAATTCTTGGGAGCCGGGCCAAACCACAGAGAGGGAGACTCGTCCATGGCCCATGAGCCCATCCCTACATTCCACGGACATCCTTGACACAAAATCCAGAGACAAAAGCCTGAGCAACCGTCTCACATTCACTCTTCATTCCTATCCAGAGGAGCTCGCCTCACAGTATGGAGATCGGTCCTGCCATACCATAGGCCCCATACTGAAGCCGAGGTTGTGTTTTCCGACTTCTGTCCCCAAAGCCCTGGCCCAAACACCCTCTAGGTTGGGGACTCTGGATCCATACAGCAGGGCTGTCCCTGTTCTCTCCAAGGAAACTGTGTCCATTCCATTGGCCACAACCCTACAGATTAGGAGAGACCTCCAATGCCCTCTAGGCCATCCCAATAATGCAGGCCTCCCTGTAAAAACAGGGGAATTCTGAAAAAAGCTGAGCAACTACCTCCACTCAGACATGTAGACAGAAGACCCCAGAACAGAAGATGGAAATGGACAGGACCCTAGGCCCAAATCTTTTTTTAAAGATTTTTATTTATTTATTTTTATTTGACAGAGAGAGGGAGAGAGAGAGAGAGAGAGAGAGAGAGAGAGAGAGAGAGAGAGAGAAATCACAACTAGGCAGAGCAGCAGGAAGAGAGAGAGGAGGAAGCAGGCTCCCCGCTGAGCAGAGAGCCTGATGCGGGGCTCGATCCCAGGACCCTGGGACCATGACCTGAGCCAAAGGCAGAGGCTTACCCCACTGAGCCACCCAGGAGCCCCCCTAGGCCCAAATCTTAACCATAGCTTTGGATTCCTGGTGTCTCTCTTCAGAGATCTGCTTAGGAATGCCAGCTTATGGAGCTTTCTTGAGGCACCAAACAGGAGACCTTTCGTCTGCACAAGGGAAGCTTGCTCTTTGGAGCTGGGTCAAACCCTCCGGGTAGGAGAATCATGCTGGACCTCTGAGCCACCGCAGCATTCCAAGGTCTTCATGGACAAAATCCACATTATGACCCCAGAGCCTGCAGATTGAACCTGTCTTGATGCTAGGAGCCAATGAGAATGCGAGGTGGGGTGTGCAGGCATCCATCCTTAGAACCCTGCTCTCGATTCTTTGTGTATGGGGTGTCCTGGAGCCATTCAAAAGGACTCGATGCATCCGCAGAAAGAAATCTTGTGTTTTGGAGCAGCTCACAACCCCCGATGTGGGAAAACCTCCATGGCCTCATGAGGACCAACTTCATGAAGGGACCATAATGGACACCAACTCCAGCCTGAGCCAACATCTGATACTCACCCTCACTTCAGATGCAAGAGATCTCGATTCAGCATCTGCAGAGTGGGCCGGCTGTGCCCTCGGCCTGAAACCTGACTCCAGCTTGAATTTTCAGACTTCCATCCTCACACTCCTGGCCCACAAGCCCTCTAGACTTGGAATTCCGCAGCCACAATGAACCACTCTGCCTGCCCACCAGAAGAAAATCCTTGCCCTATGGCGCTGCCAAGAAACCCCAATGGATGATCAACCTGCACGGTCCTCGAACATACCCCAATTTCTTAGGATGTCCTGGGCACGAATGCTCTGGCTGACAAAGCCTGAGCCCAGACCTCCCGACAGACAGCCAGACACCTGGCTGCACACCCAGGACATCGGACCTGCCATGGCCTTAGGCTGTCATCTCCTTCTAACCTGGGTTTTCAGACATCTGAACCTAGACCTTATCTCCAATCCCTGCACAGGGGGGAACCTGATGCACAAATTAGAACACCTCCTTCCCCATGGCAGGAAACCTTGCTGTGGGCATGTTGTCAAACCTTCAGGCTAGGAGAATCCTGTAAGACCCATGAGGCGATGCCCATGTTTGAAGGTCGCCATGGGCACAAACACCCATTGTGACCCTCTTCGTGAGTCCTGTGTTCAGGTAAGTCTTCTCAGTGGCTGCAGCAAGAGCATGCTTATGGGGTTTGCCATTCCTTTGGGTCCCCAATTCTAACTAGAGGTCGCGTTTTCCAGTCGCCAATACCCAGGGCTCTGCTCTGGAATCCCTCTATTGGAGGGACATCTGAGGCAGAAAACAGGACTCCTCCCTTCCCACACAATGACCGCAAACTCTTGGGAGCCGGGCCAACCCCCAGAGAGGAAGACTCGTCCATGGTCCATGAGGCCATCCCTACATTTCATGGATAACCTGGACACAAATCCAGAGACAAAAGCCTGTGCAACTGTTTCACACTCACTCTTCATTCCTATACCGAGGAGCTCGCCTCACGGTCTGGAGATTGGTCCTTCCATACCATTGTCCCCAAACTGAAGCCCAGTTTGTGTTTTCCGACTTCTGCCCCCAAAGCCCTGCCCAAACACTCTCTAAGCTGGGGATCCTGGAACCACACCACAGGACATTGCCTGCCCTTTCCATGGAAACTGTTCCCATTCCACTGGCCCCAATCCTACAGATTAGGAGAGACCTCCAAGTCCCCTGAGGCCATCCCAATAGTGCAGGCCGCCCTGTACAAACAGGGGCATTCTGACACAAGCTGAGCAAATACCTGCATTCAGACATGCAGACAGATGTCCTCAGGGACAAAGGATTGAAAATAATAGGCCCCTGGGCCCAAATCTGAACCCTAGCTTTGGGTTCCAAGTGTCTCTCCTCAGAGGTCTACTTAGGAAGGCCAGCTTATGGAGCTTTCTTGAGGCACCAAACAGAAGACCTCTCGTCTCCACAAGGGAAACTTGCTCTTTGGAGCTGTGTCAAAACCTCTGGGTAGGAGACTCATACTGGCCCTCTGAGCCACCGCCGCATTCCAAGGTCTCCATGGACACAACCCACATTATGATCCATCCTCATGAGAGTCCATTTCAACTCAGCCTCCTGGGTAGCTCACCCCAGAGCCTGCAGATCGAACCTGCCTTGATGCTTGGAGGCAATGGGAATGTGAGGTGGGGTGTGCAGGCACCCATCCTTAGAACCCTGTTCTCGTGTCTTTGTGTATGGGCGTCCTGGAGCCATCCAAAAGGACTCGACGCTCCCAGAGAAGGAAATCTTGCATTTTGGAGCGAGCTCACAAGCCCCAACGTGGGAAAACCTCCATGGCCTCATGAGGTACCCCTTCATGAAGGGGCCATCATGGACACCAACTCCAGCCTGAGCCAACGTCTGATACTCACCCTGACTTCAGATGCAGGAGATCTCGATTCAGCCTCTGCAGAGTGAGCCGGCTGTGCCCAAAACCTGACCCCAGCTTGTGTTTTCAGACTTCCGTCCTCATACTCCTGGCCCGCAATCCCTAAATATTGAGAATTCTGGAGCCACAAGTCAGCATTCATCCTGTCCACTGCAAAGAAGAAGTGCGCTATGGGTCTGCCTAAAACGGCACAGAAGTATCTACATGCACGGCCCTTGAGGACTCCCCAATATCAGAGGCCTCCCTGTGTACTAATGCTTGTCTGAAACAGCCTGAGGCCCGACCTCCTGTCAGCCACCTGGAGAGCGGAACCCATATCCAGTAGGCCCGAGTCCGTCAACTCTACCCAACCTGGATATTCGGGCATCTGTCCCCATAACATAGCTCAAATCCCTGCCCGTAGGGGAAACTGAACCAGAAAACTCTACTCCTTCTTCCCCAAGCAGAATACATTGCTGTTGGGATGTGTGTTCAACCCTCAGTGTGGGAGACAGATGCATGGCCCATGAGGCCACGCCGAGTCATGAGGGCCGCCCTGTGCACAAACAGGCATTGTGACCCTCAGCTTGAGTCCGCTTTCAAACAAGTCCCCACAGTAGATAGACTAGGAATCCTCATACCGGGCCTTCCAAAACCCTAGGCCCAAATCCTACCCTTCTTGTGAGCCGGGCAGAATCCCCAGGCAGAAAGAATCTCCCATTGCCCCATTAGGCCACCACTGCATTCCGCAGCCATCCTGGACACACAACCCAGACAGAAAAGCCTGCACTAACACCTCCCAGTGGCCCTCATTTCAGATCCCGAGGAGCTGTCCTCAGGATTTGCAGATCGCGCCTGTGATCACCTTGCCCCTCAGCCTAACTCAAGTTTGTGTTTGGAGACCTCTGTCCCCAAAGCCCTGGCACACATGCCCTCAGGAATGGGGCCTCTGGAGCCACACCGCAGGACTACACCTGCCCTCCTGAAGGAAACTCTGGTCGTCACAGTGTCCCAAACTCTCCATATTAGGAGAAACCTGGAGGGCCCCTGAATCCACTCCAATTTTGTAGAGCTCTCTGGCCCCAAGTGCGCAGTCTGACACACCCTGAGCACCTGCCTGCAGGCAGACACCCAGGTCAATGACCTGACTCAGAAGATTGAACCTGAGAACCTCCTCGGAACACTTGCTTATGTTTTCAGGCTTTGGTCCCCAGATGCCTATTCTCCAATTCCAACATTTGATCCAACATGGGGCCCTGAACCACACAACAGAAACCCCTCCTATCCCCAGAAGGAAACTTGCCCTTGGGAGCTGTGCCCAACCCTCAGGGTAGGAGAATCCTGTATGGCCCCTGAGGCACCACCACATTCTACAGTCTCCCTGGACACAACCAGCATTGTGACCCATTCCCACGAGAGTCCACATCAACTCAGCCCCCTTGTTGCTTCGCCCCAGAGCAACCAGATCCAACCTGCCACGTTCCTAGCTTGCAATGGTAATGTGAGGTGGGCTTTCCAGGCATCCATGAGGAGAGTTCTGCTACCCAATCAATTCATATGGGGGACACTGGAGCCATCAAAACGGGGTCCCCCTGTCCCGCAGAAGGAAACCTTGCTGTTTGGAGCAGCTCACAAGCCCCGGTGTTGGATAACCTCCATGGCCTCATAGGGCCACCCCTCAAATAGTCGGCCATCATGGACACAAACTCCAGCATGAGCCAACATTTGACCCTCGCCCTTACTCAGGGGCTGGGGATCTCGAATCAGCTGCTGCACGTTGGAAGTGCCATGCTCTCGGCACTGAACTTAACCATAGCTTGTGTTTTCTGACTTCCGTCCTCACACTCCTGTACTGCAAGTGATGAAGATTGGGAATTCTGGAGCCACAACGCTGCATTCTGCCTGCCCACAGCAAAGAAGAAGTGCACTGTGGGCCTGCCCAGAAACCCCATATGTGGATACACATGAACAGCCCTCAAGGGCTAGCCAATATCAGAGGCCGCCCTGTGCACTAATACTCTGTCTGCCACAGCCTGAGCCCTGACCTCCTGTCAGCCACCCCTATAGTGAGCCCCATATCCAGCAGGGGGGACCTGCCGTGGCCCAAGTCTGTCATATCTCCCCAACCTGAGTATTCAGACATCTGTCCCCAGATGTTAGTCCAAATCCCTGCCTGTGGGGAACCTGATGCCCAAAAGACTTCTCCTTAACCATAGCAGGAAACCTTGCTGTTGCTATGGGTATCCAACCCTCAGAGTGAGATCTCACTGCCGGGACCATGAGATTACGCCCACACATGAGGGCCACCCTGGGCACAAACAGGCATTGTGACCCTCAGCCTTAGAACGCTTTAAGACAAGCCTCCTCCAGAGTTGGACCAGAAGACCGCATACCAGGCCTGCCACGGCCCTAGGCCCCATTCCTAAGCCTCCGTGGGGTTTGCCAGGAGCACGCATCCAGAGCCCGTCCCTGGATTCCCGGTTTTGGGGGGAACCATGATATGGAAAACAGCACTCTTCCTTTCCCCCAGAAAGACACCAAACTTTTGGGAGCCGGCCAGAATCCCAGAGAGGAAGAATCTCCCATGGCCCCATGAGGCCACCCCTGCATTCCATGGCCCTCCTGGACACACAGTCCAGACAGAAAAGCCTGTGCTTCCACCTCGCAGTCACCCTAATTTCAGATCCTGAGGAACTGCCCTCAGGGTCTGCAGATCGGGTCTGCCATCACCTCACCCATAAACCTAACCAGTGTTTGCAGACTCTGTCTCCAAAGGCTTGGCCCACATGCCCTCCAGGATGGGGCCTCCGGTGCCACACCGCAGGAATGGGCTGCCTTCCAGAAGAAAACTCTGCCCATCACAGTTTCCCAAACCCTCCCGATTAAGAGAAACCTGCAAGGACCCTGAGCCCACCCCAATGTCGTAGGCCGCTCTGGACCCAATTGCACAGTCTGACATACCCTGAGCACCTATCTCCAGGCAGACACCCAGGTCAATGGCCCTGAGTCAGAAGATTGAACCTGACATGCCCCTAGCACCTCATTGGAACATTCCCTTAGGTTTTTAGGTATCTGTTCCCAAGGGACTGTTCTGGAATACAAACATATGGCCCAGCATGTAGTTCCTGAGACACAGAACGGATCACCTCCTATAACCAGAAGGAAAAATTGCTCTTGGGAGCTGTTTCCCACCCTCAGGTTAGGAGAACCCTGCATGTCCCCTGAGGCACTGCCAAATCTAAGGTCTCCCTGGACACCTACCAGCATTGAGATCCATCGGCATGAGACTACATGTCAAATCAGTCACCACGGTACTTCGCCACAGAGCCACCAGATGGAACCTGCCATGTTCCTCGGATGAAATGGTAACGCAAGGTTGGCTTTCCAGGCATCCATGGGGAGAGCTCTTTTACCCAATCTTCCCCTATCGGTGTCCCTGGAGCCATCAAACTGAACTCCCCTCTCCCGTAGAAGGAAACCCTGCTGTTTGGAGCAGCTCAAAAGCCCGAGCGTGGAAAAAACTCCATGGCCTTATGAGGCCCCCCCTTCCATTAGGCGGCCATCATGGACACAAATTCCAACAGAAGCGAACATCTGACACTTGCCTTTCCTCATGAGCTGGCGATGTTGAATCAGCCACTGCACATTGGAACTGCCACGCACTCGGCACTGACCTTCACTGGAGCTTATGTTGACAGATTTCTGTAGTCACACTCCTCGCCCACAAGCCCTCCAGACTGGCAATTCTGGAGCCACAATGCAGCATCCTGCCTGCCCAGCAGAATGAAGAATGGCCCTATGTGTCTGCTCAGAAACCCCACATGAGGATCAACCTGTAGGACCCTCGAGGGCACCCCAATAACAAAGGCCGCCCTGTGCACTACTGTTCTCTCTGACATGGCCTAAGCCCTGATCTCCTGTCAGTCACCCAGAGAGTGGGCCCCATTTCCAAGAGGTGGGACCTTTCAGGGCCCGAGGCCGTCATCTCTACCCAACCTGGGTATACATGCATCTGTCCCCAGACATTAGCCCAAATCCCTGCCTGTGGGGAACCTGATAGCCCAAAAGACTTCTCCCCCTAACCCATGGCAGGAAACCTTGCTGTTGTGATGGGTGTCCAACCCTCAGAGTGGGAGCCAGCTGAGTGGCCCATGAGATCACGCCTACTCATGATGGCCGTTCTGGGCACAACCAGGCATTGTGGCCCTCAGCCTGAGCCCACTTTCAAGCAATAACCTGGGTACTGGACTAGGAGCCCGCATACCGGGCCTGCCATGGCCCTAGGCCCAAATCCTAAGCCTTAGTGGGGTTTGCCAGGCGCCCACACCCAGTGCCCGTCTCTGTATTCCCTGTTTTAGGAGGACACCTGAGATGGAAAACAGCAATCTTCCCTTCCCCCAGAAAGACACCAGACTCTTGGGAGCCGGGCAGAAACCCACAGAGGAAGAATCTCCCATGGCCTCTGAGGCCACCCCTGCATTCGACGGTCCTCCTGGACACACAATCCAGACAGAGAAGCCTGTGCTCCTGCCTCACAGTCACCCTAATTTCAGAACCAGAAGAGCTGCCCTCAGGGTCTGCAGATCGGGCCTGCCATCACCTCGTCCAATCCTAATCCGATGTTGTGTTTGCAGACTCTGTCCCCAAAAGCCTGGCCCACATGCCCTCTGGGGTGGTGCCTCTGGAGCCAAACGGCTGGACTGTGCCGACCATCCCAAAGGAAAGGCTGCCCATCACATTTGCCCAAACCCTCCTGATTAGGAGAAACCTATAAGGCCCCTGAGTCCACCCCATTTTGTAGCCTGCATTGGACCCAAATGCACAGTCTGACAGAATCTGAGCACCTAACTCCAAGCAGACACCCTGCCCAATGGCCTGAGTTAGAAAATTGAAACTGACATGCCCCTAGGACCTCATCGGAACATTACCTTAGGATTCAGGCATCTGTTTCCAAGAGCCTGTTCTGGAATACAAACATATGGTCCAGCATGTGGTCCCAGAGCCACAGAACGGTTCATCTCCTGTCCCCAGAAGGAAAAACTGCCCTTGGGAGCTGTGTCCCACCCTCAGCATGGGACAAACTTACATGGCCCCTGAGCCTCTGCCACATTTTAAAGTCTTCCTGGACACCAACCAGCATTGTGACCCATCAACACGAAACTCCATGTCACCTAGGTACTTTGTCCAGGAGCCACTAGATGGAACCTACCATGTTCCTCAGCTGCAATGGTAACGCGAGGTGGGAATTCCAGGAATCCATGCAGAGAGCTCTGCTACGCAATCTTCCCCTATGTGGGACCCTGGAGCCATCAAACCTGACTCCCCTGTCCCGCAGAAGGAATACCAGCTTATGGTCACCAATTCCAGCGGGAGTGAACATCGGACACTCGCCCTTCTTCAGGTGCTGGCGATGTCGAATCAGCCACTACACATTGTTACTGCCATGCACTCAGCACTGAATCACTGGTTTTTGTGTTTTCAGTCTTCCGTCCTCTCACTCCTAGCCCGCATGCCCTCCAGACTGGCAATGCTGGAGACACAACGCAGCATCCTGCCTGCCCAGCAGAAAGAGGAAGGGCCCTTTGGGTCTTCCAAGAAACCCCACATGATGATCAAAGTGCACGATCCTGGAGCGCACCCCAATAACAGAGGCCGCCCTTTACACTAATGTTCTGTCTGACACGGCCTGAGCCCAGATCTCCTGTCAGCCACCCAGAGCTTGGGCCCATTACCAATAGGTGGGACCTTTCATGGCCCGAGGCCATCATCTCTACCCAACCTGGATATTCAGGCATCTGTCCCAAGACCTTAGCCCAAATCCCTGCCTATGGGGGAAAAGTGAAGCAAAAAAGACTACTCCTCCTTCCCATGGCACGAATCCTTTCTGTTGGGATGGGTTTCCAACCCTCAGAGTGGGAGCCAGCTGCATGGCCCATGAGACCACGCACACTCATGATGGCCGCCCTGGACACAGCCAGGCATTGTGACCCTCAGCCTGAGCCCACTTTCAAGCAAGCCCCCTTGGTAGCTTGACAAGTAGCCTGCATACCGGGCCTGCCACGGCCCTAGACCCAAATCCTAAGCCTCCGTGGGGTTTGCCAAGCGCCCGCACACAGAGCCCATCTCTGGATTCCCTGTTTTGAGGGGACCCTTGAGATGGAAAACAGCATTCTTCCCTCCGCCCAGAAAGACACCAAAGTCTTGGGCACCGGGCAGAATCCACAGAGAGGAAGAATATCCCGTGGCCCTCTTAGGCCACCCCTGCATTCCATGAACCTCCTAGACACACAATTCAGACAAAAAAGCCTGTACCCCCGCCTCTTAGTTGCCCTAATTTGAGATCCCGAGGAGCTGCCCTCCGGGTCTGCAGATCGGGCCTGCCATCACCTTGGCCTAACACTAACCTGAGTTTGTGATTGCACACTCTGTCCCCTAAAGCCGGACCACATTCCCTACAGTTTGGGGGCTCCGAGCCACACCGCAGGACTGTGACCGCCCTCCCAAAGGAAACTCTCACCGTCACAGTTGCCCAAACCCTCCCGATCAAGAGAATTCTACAGGGCTACTGATTCCACCCAAATATCGTAGGCTGCTCTGGACCCAAATGCATAGTGTGAGAAACCCTGAGCACATACCTCCAGGCAAACACCCTGGTCAATGCCCCTGAGTCAGAAGATTGAACCTGACATGCCCCTAGGACCACATCGGAAACTTCCCTTATGTTTTCAGGCATCTGTCCAAAAGGACCTGTTCGGGAATACAAGTATATGGTCCAGCACGTGGTCCCTTAGCCACAGAACGGGTCACCTCCTCTCCCCAGAAAGAAAAACTTCTCTTGGGAGCTGTGTCCAACCCTCAGGGTAGGAGATCCCTGCATGGTCCCGGAGCTACCACCACATTCTAAGGTCTCCCTGGGCACCCACCAGTATTGTCACCCATCGGCATGAGACTCAATGTCAACTCAGCCCCCATGGTACTACGCCCCAGAGCCACCAGATAGAATCTGCCATGGACCTCAGCGGCAATGGTAACACAAGGTGGGCTTTCCAGGCATCCATTCGGAGGGCTTGGCTACCCAAACTTTCCCTATGGGGGACCCTGGAGCCATCAAACTGGACTGGCCCTGTCCCGCAGAAGGAAACCCTCCTGTATGGAGCAGCTCACAAGCCCAAGCGTGGGCAAACCACCATGACCTCATGATGTCCCCCGTCCATTAGTCAGCCATCACGGACACCAATTCCAGCAGGAGCGAACATCTGACACTCGCCCTTCCTCAGGAGCGGGAGATGTCAAATCACCCACTGCAATTTGGAACTGCCACACACCCGGCACACACCTTCACTGGAGGTTATGATATCAGACTTCTGTCCTCACACTCCTGGCCTGCAAGCCCTCCAGACTGGCAATTCTGAAGTCACAACGCAGCATCCTGCCTGCCCAGCAGAAAGAAGGGCCCTATGGGTCTGCCCAGACACCTCAAATGAGGACCAACTTGCAGAGCCCTCCAGGGCACCGCAATAACAAAGGCCACCCTGTGTACTAATGTTCTGCCTTACACGGCCTGAGTCCCGATATCCTGTCAGCCACTCAGAGAGAGGGTCCCATTTCCAAGAGGTGGGACCTTTCAGGGCCTGAGGCCATCATCTCTACACAACCTGGGTGTTCAGGCATCTGTCCTCAGACCTCAGCCCAAATCCCTGCCTGTGGGGGAACCTGATGCACAAAAGAATTCTCCTCCTTCCCCATAGCAGGAAACCTGGCTGTTGGGTTGGGGGTCCAACCCAGAGTCGGAGCCAGCGGCATGGCCCATGAGACCACACCCACTCATGAGGGTGTCCTAGGCACAACCAGGCATTGTGACCCTCAGCCTGGGCCCATTTTCAAACAAGCCCCCGGGGTAGCTGGACCAGGAGCCCACATCCCAGTCCTGCCATGGCCCTAGGCCCAAATCCTATGCCCCCGTGGGGTTAGAAAGGCGCCCACACCCAGTGCCCATCTCTGGATTCCTTGTTTTGGGGGACCACTGAGATGGAAAACAGCACTCTTCCCTTCCTCCATAAAGACAGCAGACTCTTGGGAGCTTGGAAGAATACCCAGAGAGGAAGAATCTCCCATGGCCCCATGAGGCCACCACTGCATTCCACGGCTTTCCTGGATACACATCAAGACATAGAAGCCTGTACTCCTGCCTCACAGGCACCCTAATTTCAGATCCCAAAGAGCTTCCCTCAGGGTCTGCAGATCGGGCCTGCCATCACCTCGCCCCAACTCTAACCCGAGGTTGTGTTTGCAGACGTTGTCCCCAAAGGCCTGGTCCACATGCTCTCCAGGATGAGGCCTCTGGAGCAACACCACAAGACTGTGCTGCCCATGTGAAGGAAACTCTGCCCGTCACAGTTTCCCAAACCCTTCCGATTAGGAGAAACCTAAAAATCCCCTGAGCCCACCCCAATTTCGTAGGCCGCTCAGGACACAAATGGGCAGTCTGACACACCCTGAGCACCTACCTCCAGGCAGACACACAAGTCAAAGGCCCTGAGTCAGAAGATTGTACCTTACATGCCAAAGGACGTCATCCCTTAGGTTTTCAGGCATCTCTCCCCAGGGGCCTGTTCTGAAATATAAACACATGGTCCAGCATGTGGTCCCTGATCCACAGAACGGACCTCCTCCTGTCCCCAGAATGAAAAACTGCTCATGGGAGCTGTGTCCAACCCTCAGAGTAGGAGAATCCTGCATGTTCCCAAAGCTACTGCCACATTCAAGGTCTCCCTGGACAACAATCAGTATTGTGACCCATCGCCATGAGACTCCAAGTCAACTCAGCCCCCATGGTACTTCACTCCAGAGCCAGCAGATGGAACCTGCCATGTTCCTCTGCGGCAATGGTAATGCGGGGAGGGAGGACTTTCCAGGCATCCATGCGGAGAGTTCTGCTACCCAATCATTCCCTATGTGGGATCCTGGAAACATCAAACCGGAATGCCCCTGTCTCGCAGAAGGAAACCCTCCTGTTTGGAGAAGCTCACAAGCCCCAGCATGGGATATCCTCCATGGCCTAATGAGGAACCTCCGACCATTAGTCAGCCATCATGGACATAAATTCCAGTGGGTGCGAACATCTGACACTCGCCCCTCCTCAGGTTCTATAGATGACAAATCAACTGCTGCACTTTGGAACTGCCATGTCCTCGGTCCTGGCCTTCACTGGAGCTTGTTTTCAGACTTCTGTACTCATACTCCTGGCCTGTAAGCCCTCCAGACTGGAAATTCTGAAGTCACAACGCAGCATCCTGCCTGCCCAGCAGAAAGAAGAATGACCCTATGGGTCTGTTCAGAAACCCCACATGAGGATCAACCTGCAGGGCCCTCAAGGGCACCCCAATAACAAAGGCCACCTTGTGCACTAATGTTCTTTCTGACATGGCCTGAACCCACATCTCCTGTCAGCCACCCAGAGAGCGGGCCCCATTTCCCAGAAGTGAGACCTTTCAGGGCCTGATTCCATCACCTCTACCCAAGCGGGGTATTCAGGCATCTGTCCCCAGACCTTAGCCCAAATCCCTGCCTTTGGGGGAACCTGATTCACAAAAGACTTCTCCTTCTTCCCCATAGCAGGAAACCTGGCTGTTGGGAAGGTTGTCCAACCCACAGAGTGGGAGCCAGCCATGTGGCCCATGAGACCACGCCCACCAATGAGGGCCGCCTTGGGCACAACCAGGCATTGTGACCCTCAGCCTGAGCCAGCTTTCAAAAAAACCCCCTTGGTAGCTGGACCAGGAGCGCGCATACTGGGCCTGCCACGGCCCTAGGCCCAATTCCTAAACCTCCGTGTGGTTTACCAGGCGCCCACACCCAGAACCTGTCTCTGATTCCCTGTTTTGGGGGACCACTGAGATGGAAAACAGCACTCTTCCCTTCCCCCAGAAAGACACCAAACTCTTGGGATCCAGGCAGAATCCCCAGAGAGGAAGAATCTCCCATGCCCCCATGAGGTCACCCCTGCATTCCGTTACCCTCCTGGACACGCAATCCAGACAGAGAAGCCTCCACTACAGCCTCGCAATTGCCCTAATTTCAGATCCCGAGGAGCTGCCCTCAGGGTCTGCAGATCGGGCTTGCCATCACCTAGCCCCAACCCTATCCCGAGGTTGTGTTTGCAGACTCTGTCCCCAAAGGCCTGGCCCACATACCCTCCAGGATGGGGCCTCTGGAGCCACACCACAGGACTATGCCCACCTTCTCAAAGGAAACTCTGCCCATCACAGTTGCCAAAACCCTCCCGATTAGGAGAAACCTGTAAAGCCCCTAAGCCCACCCCAATTTCGTAGGCGACTCTGGACCCAAATGGGAAGTCTTACACACCCTTAGCCTACCTCCATGCAGACACAGAAGTCAAAGGCCCTGAGTCAGAAGATTGTACCTGACATGCCCCAAGAACGTCATCCCATAGGTTGTCAGGCATCGGTCCCCAAGGGCCTGTTCTGGAATACAAACATATGGTATAGCATGTGGTCCCTGAGCCACAGATCAGATCTCCTCCTGTCCCCAGAGGAAAAACTGCTCTTGGGAGCTCTATCCAACCATTAGGGTAGGAGATCCCTGCATGGTTCTGGAGATACCACCACATACTAAGGTCTCCCTGGACACCCACCAGCATATTGACCCATCGGCATGAGACTCCATGTCAACTCAGGCCCCATGGTACTTCGCCCCAGAGCCACCAGATGGAACCTGCCATGGTCCTCAGCAGCAATGGTATCGCAGGGTGTGCTTTCCAGGCATCCATGAGGAGAGCTTTGCTACCAAATCTTTCCCTATGGGGGACCCTGGAGACATCAAATCGGACTCTACCTGTCCCTCAGAATGAAACCCTACTGTTGGGAGCAGCTCACAAGCCTCAGCGTGGGAAAACCTCCATGGCCTCATGAGGCCCACCCATCCATTAGTCAGCCATCATGGACTCCAATTCCAGCGGGAGCAAACATCTGACACTCTCCCTTCCTCAGGAGCAGGACATGTCGAATCAGTGGCTGCACTTTCGAACTGCCAGGCACTCGGCACTGACCTTCACTGGAGCTTATGTTTTCAGACATTAGTCCCCACACTCCTGGCCTGCAAGCCCTCCAGACTGGCAATTCTAGAGTCAAAATGCAGCATCCTTCCTGCCCAGCAAGAAGAAGGAGGGCCTGTAGGATCTGCCCAGAAGACCCACATGAAGATCATCCCGCAGGATCCTCAAGGGCACCCAAATAACAAAGGCCGACCTGTGCACTAATGTTCTGTCTGACAAGGCCTGAGCCCCGATCTCCTGTCAGTAATACAGAGAGCGGGCTCGGTATCCAGCAAGTCGGATCTTTCAGGGCCCGGGGTCGTCATCTCTACCCAAATTGGGTATTCAGGCATCTGTCCCAGATGTAGCCCAAATCTCTGCCTGTGGGGAACCTGATGCAAAAAAGACTCCTTCCCCTCCTTCCTCATAGTAGGAAATTCTTGCTGTTGGGATGGGTGTCCAACCCTCAGAGTGGGAGCCAGCTGCGTGGTCCATGAGTCCAAGTCAACTCATGAGGGTGGTCCTGGGCACAAACAGGCACTGAGACACTCAACCTGAACCCGCTTTCAAAAAAGCACCCTGGTAGCTGTACCAGGAGCCCGCATACTGGGCCTGCAAGGCCCTAGGCTCAAATCCTAAGCCTCTGTGGGGTTTGCCAGGCACCCACACCCAGAGCCCATCTCTGGATTCCCTGTTTTTGGGGGACCCTGAAATGGAAAACAGCACTCTTCCCTTACCTCAGAGAGACACCAAACTCTTGGGAGCCAGGCAGAATCCACAAAGAGGAAGAATCTCCCATGACCCCATGAGGCCCCCTCTGCATTCCACGGCACTCCTGGACACACAATCCATACAGAGAAGCCTGCGCTCCCGATTCACAGTGGCCCTAATTTCAGAACCCAAGGAGCTGCCCTCAGGCTCTGCAGTTCGGCCCTACCATCACCTTGCCCCCACCCTAACCCGACTTTGTGTTTGCAAACTCTGTTCCCAAGGTCTGGCCCACATGCCCTCCAGGATGGGGTCTCTGAAGCCACACCGCAGGACAGTGCCCACTCTCTGAAGGAAACTCTGCCCATCACAGTTGCCCAAACCCTCCCGATTAGGAGAAACCTGCCATGCCCCTGAGCCAACCCAAATTTTGTATGCCCCTCTGGACCCAAATAGGTAGTCTGACACACCCTGATCACCTACCTCCAGGCAGACATGCTGGTCCATGTCCCTGAGTCAGAAGACTGAAACTGACATGCCCCTAGGACCTCATCCCTTAGGTTTTCAGGCATCTCTCCTCAGGGGCCTGTTCTAGAATACAAACACATGTTCCAGCATGTGGTCCCTGAGCCACAGATCGGATCTCCTCCTGTCCCCAGAAGGAAAAACTGCTCTTGGGAGCCGTATCCAACCCTTAGTGTAGGAGAACCCTGCATGGTTCCAGAGCTACCGCCACAATCTAAGGTCTACCTGGACACCAACCATCACTGTGACCCATTGGCATGGGACTTCATGTCAACTCAGCCCCCATGGTAATTTGCCCCAGAGCCACCAGAGGGAACCTGCCATGGTCCTCAGCGGCAATGGTAATGCGGGGTGGGCTTTTCAGGCATCCATACGGAGAACTCTGCTACCAAATATTTCCCTATGGAGGACCCTGGAGACATCAAACCGGACTCCCCCTGTCCCGCAGAAGGAAACCCTGCTGTTTGGAGCAGCTCACAAGCCCCAGTGTGGGAAAACCTCTATGGCCTCATGAGGCCCACCCATCCATTAGTCAGCCATCATGGACTCCAATTCCAGCGGGAGCGAACATATGTCACTCTCTTTTCCTCAGTAGCGGGAGATGTCGAATCAATTGCTGCACTTTGGAACTGCCAGACACTCCACACTGACCTTCACTAGAGCTTATGTTTTCAGACTTCTGTCCTCACACTCCTGGCCCTCAAGCCCTCCAGACTGGCACTTCTGGAGCCACAACACAGCATCCTGCCTGCCCAGCAGGAAGAAGTGCCCTTTTGGTCTGCCCAGAAAAACCACATGAAGATCATCCTGCAGGGTCCTCGAGGGCACCCCGATAACAAAGACCGCCTGTGCACTAATGTTCTGTCTGACACGGCCTGAGGCCCCATCTCCTGTCAGCCACCCAGAGAGCGGGCCTCATTTCCAAGAGGTGGGACCTGCCAGGGCCCGTGGTCATTATCTCAACCCAACCTGGGTATTCAGGCATCTGTCCCCAGACCTTAGCCCAAATCCCTGCCTGTGGAGGAACCTGATGCACAAAAGACTTCTCCTGCTTCCCCATAGCAGGAAACCTTGCTCTTGGGATAGGTGTCCAATTCTCAGAGTGGGAGCCAGCTGCGTGGACCTTGAGACCACCCCACTCATGAGGGCCAACCTGGGCACAACCAGACATTGTGATCCTCAGCCTGAGCCTGCTTTCAAACAAGCCCCCTCGGTAGCTGGATCAGGAGCCCTCATACTGGGCCTGCCACAGCCCTAGGCACAATTCCTAAGCCTCCATGGGGTTTGCCAGGTGCCAACACCCAGAACACGTCTCTGGATATGCTGTTTTGGGGGGACCCCTGAGATGGAAAACAGCACTTTTCCCTTCCCTCAGAAAGACTCCAAACTCTTAAAAGCTGAGCAGAATCACCAGAGGGAAAGAATTTCCCATGGCCCCATGAGGCCACCCCTGCATTCCACGGCCCTCCTGGACACACACTCAGACAGAAAAGCCTGTGCTCCCGCCTCGAATTCGCCCTACTTTCAGATACTGAGGAGCATCCCTCAGGGTCAGCAGATAGAGCCTGCTATCACCTCACCCCAACCCTTACCTAAGGTTGTTTTTGCAGACTGTGTCCCCAAAGGCCTGGCCCATATGCCCGCTAGGATGGGGCCTCTGGAGCCACACGGCAGGACTGTGCCAGCCCTCCAGAAGGTAAATCTGCCTGTCACAGCTGCCCAAACCCTCCTGATTAGGAGAAACCTGCAAAGGCCCTGACCCCCACCCTCAAATCGTAGGCTACTCAGAACCAAAATGGGCAGTCTGACACACCCTGAGCACCAACCACCAGGCAGACACCCAGGTCAATGGTACTGAGTCAGAAGATTGAACCTGACATGCCCCTAGGACCTCATCCCTTAGGGTTTCATGCATGTGTCCCGAGGGCCTATTCTGGAATACAACCATATGTTCCATCATGTGGACCCTGAGCCACAGAACAGATCTCTTCCTGTCCCCAGAAGGAAAAACTGCTCTTGGGAGCTCTGTCCAACCTTCAGGGTAGGAGATCCCTGCGTGGTCCCGGAGCTACTGCCACATACTAAGGTTTTCCTGGACACCAACCAGCATTGTGACCCATTGGAATGAGACTCCATGTCATCTCAGCCCCCATGGTACTTCACCACAGAGCCACCAGATGGAACCTCCCAATGTCTTCAGTGGCAATGGTAACGTGGGGTAGGCTTTCCAGGCATACATGCAGAGAGCTCTGCTACCCAATTTTCTTTCACTATTGGGGACCCTGGAGTCATCAAACCGGACTGCCCCTGTCCTGCATAAAGAAACGCTGCTGTTTGGAGCAGCTCACAAGCCCCAGTGTGGGAAAACCTCCATGGTCTCATGAGGCTGCACCGTCCATTAAACAGCCATCATGGACACAAATTCCAGTGGGAATGGACATCTGACTCTCGCCCTTCCTCAGGGGCTGGAGATGTCGAATCAGCCGCTGCACTTTGGAACTGCCATGCACTAGGCACTGACCTTCACTGGAGCTTATGTTTTCAGTCTTCTGTCATCACACTCCTGGCCCACAAAGCCCTTCAGACTGGCAATTCGGATCGCTTCTCGGCCTTTTAGGTAAGATCAAGTGCAGACTGGCAATTCGGGAGCCATAACGCAGCATCCTGCCTGCCCAGCAGAAAGAAGAATGTGTCTGCGCAGAAACCCCACATGAGGATGAACCCGCAGGTCCCTCGAGGGCAACCCAATAACAAAGGCCGCCCTGTGCACTAATGTTCGGTCTGACATGGCCTGAGCCCCGATCTGCTGTCAGCCAACCAGATAGCAGGCCCCATTTCCAAGAGTTGGGACCTTTCAGGGCCCGAGGTCTTCATCTCTCCACAACCTGGGTACTCAGACCTTAGCCCAAATCCCTGCCTGTGGGGGAACCTGATGGCCAAAACACTTCTCTGCCTTCCCCTTAGCAGTAAAACCTTGCTGTTGGGATGGGTGTCCAACCCTCAGAGTGGGAGCCAGCTGTGTGGCCAATGAGACCATGCCTACTCATGAGGGCTGCCCTGGACACAACTAGGCATTGTGACACTAAGCCTGAGACCGCTTTCAAACAAGCCCCCTGGGTAGCTAGACCAGGAGCCAGTATCCTGCCACGGCCCTAGGCCCAAATCCTAAGCCTCCGTGGTGTTTGCCAGGTGCCCACACCCAGAGCCCGTCTCTGGATTCCCTGTTTTGGGGGGACCCCTGAGATGGAAACCAGCACCCTTCCCTTCTGCCAAAAAGACACCAGACTCTTGGGAGCCCGGCAAAATGCACAGAGAGGGAGAATCTCCCATGGCCCCATGAGGTCACCCCTGCATTCCACGGCCCTCTTGGACACACATTCCAGAGAACTCTCGCTCCTGCCTTGAGTCGCCCTAATTTCAGATCCCGAGGAGCTGCCCTCAGGGTCTGCAGATCAGGCCTGGCATCACATCGCCCCAACCCTAACATGAGGTTGTGTTTGCAGCCTCTGTCCCCAAAGGCCTGGCCCACATGCACTCCAAGATGGGGCCTCTGGAGGCAAAAGGCAGGACTGTGCCCGCCATCCCGAAGGAATCTTTGCCAGTCACAGTTGCCCAATACCTCCTGATTAGGAGAAACCTGCAAGGCCCCTGAGCCCATCCCAATTTCGTAGGCCAGTCAGGACCCAAATGGGCCATCTGACACACCTGAGCACTGACATCCAGGCAGAAACCTATGTCCACGGCCCTTTGTCGGAAGATTGAAACTGACTTTCCCCTAGGACCTCACCCCTTAGGTTTTCAGGCATCTGTCCCTGAGGATCTGTTCGGTAATACAAGCATATGGGCCAGCATGTGGTCCCTGTGCCACAGAATGGATCAACTCCTGTCCCCAGAAGGAAAAACTGCTCATGGCAGCTGTGTTCAACTCTCAGGGTAGGAGATCCCTGCATGGTCCCGGAGCTAACGCCACATTCTAAGGTCGCCATGGACACCCAACAGCCTTGTGACCCATCGGCATGAGACTCCATGTCAATTCAACCCCCATGGTACTTCGCCCAGAGCCACCAGATGGAACCTGTCATGCTCCTCAGGGGCAATGGTAACTCGAGGTGGGCTTTCCTGGTATCCATGCTGTGAGCTTTGCTAACCAATCTTTCCCTATGGGGGACCCTGGTGCCATCAACCCGGACAGCCCAGTCCCGCAGAAGGAAACCCTGCTGTTTGGAGCAGCTCACAAGCCCCAGCTTGGGAAAACCTCCATAGCCTCATGAGGCCCCCCCCCCCCCGTCCATTAGTAAGCCATCAAGGACACAAATTCCAGTGGGAGCGAACTTCTGATACTCGTCCTTCCTAACGGGCTGGAGATGTCCAATCAGTCTTTGCACTTTGGACTGCCATGCACTTGGCAATGACCTTCACCGGAGCTTATGTTCTCAGGCTTCTGTCCCCACACTCCTTGTCAGCAAGCCCTTCAGACTGTCAATTCTGGAGCTGCAATGCAACATCCTGCCTGCACAGCAGAAAGAAGTATAGCCCAATGGGTCTGCGCAGAAACCACACATGAGGATCAACCAGCAGGCCCCTCAACAGCACCCCAGAAACAAAGGCCGCCCTGTGCACTAATATTCTGTCTGACATGGCCTGAGCCTGGATCTCCTGTTAGCAACCCAGACAGAGAGCCCTATTTCCAAGAATTGGGACCTTTCATGGCCCAAGGCCATCATCTCTACCCAACCTGGGTATTCAGGCATGTGTCCCCAGACCTTAGCCCAAATCCCTGCCAGTGGGGAAACCTGATGCCCAAAAGACTTCTCCTTCCCCATAACAGGAAACCTGGATGTTAGGATGGGGGTCCAACCCTCAGAGTGGGAGCCAGATGCGTGGCCCATGAGAACACGGCCACACATGAGGGCTGCCCTGGGCACAATCAGGCATTGTGACGCTCAGCCTGAGCCCGCTTTCAAACAAGCCCGCTGGGTAGCTGGACCAGGAGCCTGCATACTGGAGCTGCCACGGCCCTTGGCCCAAATCCTAAGCCTCCATGTGGTTTGCCAGGCGCCCACACCCAGAGCACGTCTCTGGATTCCATGTTTTGGAGGGACACCTCAGATGGAAAACTGAACTCTTCCCTTCCCCCAGAAAGACACCAAGCACTTGGGAGGTGAGCAGAATCCCCAGAGAGGAAGAATCTCCCATGGCCCAATGAGGCCACCCCTGCTTTCCACGGCCCTCTTGGACACACAATCCAGACAGAGAAGCCTGCGCTCCTGTCTCGAAGCCCGCCTAATTTCAGATCCTGAGGAGCTGCCCTCAGGGTCTGCAGATCGGGCCTGCCACCACTTCGCCCCAACCCAACCTGAGGTTGTGTTTTCAGACTCTGTCCACAAAGGCCTGGCCCACATGCAATTCAGAATGCCGTCTCTGGAGGCACGCAGCAGGACTGTGCCCGCCCTCCTGAAGGAGACTCTGCCCATCACAGTTGCCCAAACCCTCCCGATTAGGAGAAACCTGCAAGGCCCCTGATCCCACCCAAATTTCCTAGGCTGTTCAGGATCCAAATGTGCAGTCTGAGAAACCCTGAGTACTGACCTCCAGGCAGACACCCAGGTCCATGGCCCTGAGTCAGAAGATTGAAACTGACATGCCCCTAGGACCTCACCACTTACGTTTTCAAGCATCTGTCCCCACGGGCCTGTTAGGGAATACAAGCATATGGTCCAGCATGTGGTCCCTGAGCCACAGAATGGATCACCTCCTGTCCCCAGATCCAAAAACTGCTCTTAGGAGCTGTGTCCAATCCTCAGAGTAGGCGATCCCTGCATGGTTCCAGAGCTAATGCCACATTCTAAGGTCTCCATGGACAACCACCAGCATTGTGACCCATCAGCATGAGACCCCATGACAACTCAGCCCCCATGGTCCTTCACCCCAGAGCCACCACATGGAACCTGCCATGGTCCTCAGCGGCAATGGTAACACGAGGTGGGCTTTCCAGATATCCATGCAGAGAGCTCTGCTACCCAATATTTCCCTATGGAGGACCCTGGAGCCATCAAACTGGACTGCCCCTGTCCCGCAGAAGGAAACTCTGCTGTTTGGAGCAGCTCAAAATCCCCAGCGTGGGAAAACAGACATGGCCTCATGAGGCGCCCCCGGCCATTTTTCAGCCATCATGGACACCAATTCCAGCGGGAGCAAACATCTGACATGCGCCCTTCCTCATGGGCTGGAGATGTTGAATCAGCTGCTGCACTTTGGAACTGCCATGCACTCGGCACTGACCTTCACTGGAGCTTATGTTTTCAGACTTCTGTCCTCACACTCCTGACCTGCAAGCTCTCCATCCTGGCAATGCTGGAGCCACAATACAGCATCCTGACTTCCCTGCGGAAAGAAGCATGGCCCTATGGGTCTGCCCCAAAAACCCCCATGATGATCAACCAGCAGGGCCTTTGATGGCACCCCAATAACAAATGCCGCCCTGTGCACTAGTGTTCTGTCTGACACGGCCTGAGCCCCGATCTCCTGTCAACCACCCAGAGAGCGGGCCCCATTTCCAAGATCTGGGACCTTTCATGGCCCGAGGCTGTCATCTCTACCCACATGCCCCTCTGGCCCACATGCCCCTAGGACCTCAACCCTTGGGTTTTCAGGCATCTTTCCTCTTTCGAAATACAAGCATGTGGTCCAGCATGTGGTTCCAGAGCCACAGAATGGATCACCTCCTGTCCCCAGAAGGAAAAACTGCTCTTGGGAGCTGTGTCCAACCCTCAGGGTAGGAGATTCTTGCATGGTCCTGGAGATACCGTCACATTCTAAGGTCGCCCTGGACAACCACCAGCATTGTGACCCATGTTCATGAGACTCCATGTCAACTCAGCCCCCATGGTACTTCGCCCTAGAGCCACCAGACGGAAAATGCAATGGTCCTCAGCAGCAATGGTAACACAAGGTGGGCTTTCCAGGCATCCATGCAGAGGGCTCTGCTACTAAATCTTTCTCTATGGGGGACTTGGAGCCATCAAACCGGACTGCCCCTGTCCCGCAGAAGGAAACCCTGCTGTTTGGAGCAGCTCACAAGCCCCAGTGTGGGAAAACTTCCATGGCCTCATCAAGGACACCAATTCCAGTGAGAGCCAACATCTGATAGTCGCCCTTCCTCAGAGGCTGGAGATATACAATCAGCTGCTTCACATTGGAACTGGCATGCACTCGGCATTGACTTTCACTAGCCCTTATGTTTTCAGACTTCTGTCCTCACAGTCCTGTCCCGCAAGCCCTCCAGAATGGCAGTTCTGGAGCCACAAGGCAGCATCCTGCCTGCCTAGCAAAAAGAAGAATGGCCCTATGGGTCTGGCCAGAAACCCCACATGAGGATCAACCTAACGGGCCCTTGAGGGGACCCCTATAACAAAGGCCGCCCTGTGCACTAATGTTCTGTTTGACATTGCCTGAGCCTCGATCTCCTGTCAGCCACCCAGAGAGCAGGCCCCATTTCCAAGAGGTGGTACCTTTCAGGGCCCAAGGCCATCATCTCTACCCAACCTCGGTATTCAGGCATCTGTCCCCAGACCATAGCCAAAATCTCTGCCTGTTGGGGAACCTGATGTCCAAAAGACTTCTCCTCCTTCCCCATAACATGAAACCTTGCTGTTAGCATGGGGGTCCAACCCTCAGAGTGGGAGCCAGTTGCATGGCCCATGAGACCACGCCCACAAATAAGGGCCGCCCTGAGCACAACCGGGCATTGTGACCCTCAGCCTGAGCTCGCTTTCAAACAAGTCACCTGGGTAGCTGGATCAGGTGCCCGCATAATGGGTTTGTCATGGCTTTAGGCCCAAATCATAAGCCTCTCAGTGTTTCGCCAGGCACACACACCCAGAGCCCGTCTCTGGATTCCGTGTTTTGGGGGGCCCCTGAGATGGAAAACAGCAAACTTCCCCTCCCCAGAAAGACACCAGACTCTTGGGAGCCGGGTACAATCCCCAGAGAGGAAGAATCTCCTATGGCCCCATGAGACCACCCTAACATTACACGGCCCTCTTGGACACCCAATCGAGACAGAGAAGCCTATGCTCCCGCCTCGCAGTCACCCTCATTTCAGATCCTGAGGAGCTGCCCTCAGGGTCTGCAGATCGGGCCTGCCATCACCTTGCCCCTAAACCTAACCTGAGGTTATGTTTGCAGAAACTATCCCTAAAGGCCTGGCCCACATGCCCAGCAGGATGGGGATTCTGGAGCCACACGGCAGGACTGTGCCCGCCCTCACGAAGGAAACTCTACTCGTCACAGTGCCCAAAACCTCCCAATTAGGAGCATCCTTCAAAGTCCCTGTGCCCACCCCAATTTCGTAGGCCGCTCTGGGCTCAAATGGGCAGTCTGACACACCCTAAGCACCGACCTCCAGGGAGATACACAGGCCCATGGCTCTGAGGCAGAAAATTGAACCTGACATGCCCCTAGGACCTCACCCCTTAGGTTTTCAGGCATCTGTCCCCAAGGGTCTGTTTAGGAATACAAGCATATTGTTCAGCATGTAGTCCCTGAGCCACAGAACGGATCACATCCTGTCTCCAGAAGCAAAACTGCTCTTGGGAGCTGTGTCCAACCCTCAGGTTAATTGATCCCTGCATGGTCCAGCAGCTAACACTTCATTCTAAGGTCTCCCTGGACACCCACCAGCATTGTGACCCATCGGCATGAGACTCTATGTCAACTCAGTACCCCATGGTACTGCGCCCCAGACCAACCAGATGGAACCTGCCATGGTCCTCCGTGGCAATGGTAACACGAGGTGGGCTTTCCAGGCATCCGTGCAGAGAGATCTGCTACCCAATCTTTCCCTATGTGGGAACCTGGAGCCATCAAACCAGACTGACCCTGTCCCGCAGAAGGAAATCCTGCTGTTTGGAGCAGCTCACAAGCCCCAGAGTAGGAAATCCTCTATGGCTTCCTGAGGTTCCACCGTCCATTAGTCAGCCATCATGGACACCAATTCTAGCGTGAGCGAACATCTGACACTCACCCTTCCTCAGGGGCAGGAGATGTTGAATCATCTGCTGCACTTTGGAACTGTCACGCACTGGGCACTGACCTTCACTGGAGCTTATGTTGTCAGACTTCTGTCCTCACACTCCTGGCCCACAAGCCCTCCAGACTGGCAATTCTGGAGCCACAATGCAGCATTCTGCCTGCCCAGCAGAAAGAAGAATGGCCCTATGTGTCGGCCCAGAAACCCCACATGAGGATCAACCTGCAAGGCCCTCGAGGGCACCCCAATATCAAAGGACACCCTGTGAACTAATGTTCTTTCTGACATGGCCTGAGCCTCTATTTACTGTCAGCCACCCAGAGATCAGGCCACATTTCCAAGAGGTGGGACTTTTCAGGGCCCGTGGCCGTCATCTCTACCCAACCTGGGTATTCAGGCATCTGTCCCCTCCCAGACCTAGCCAAAATAGCTTCCTGTGGGGGAACCTGATGCCCAAAAGACTTCTCCTCCTTCCCCATAGCAGGAAACCTGGCTGTTGGGATGGGGGAACAACCCTCAGAGTTGGAGCCAGCTGAGTGGCCCATGAGACCAGGCCCACTCATGAATGCGGCCCTGGGCACAACCAGGCATTGTGACCCTCCGACTGAGCCCACTTTCAAACAAGCCCACGGGGTATCTGGACGAGGACCCCGCATACCGAGCCTGCCACGGCCCTAGGCCCTAATCCTAAAACACCGAGGGGTTTGCCAGGTGCCCACACTCAGAGCCCGTCTCTGGATTCCCATTTTTGGGGGGACCCCTGATATGAAAAACAGCACTCTTGCCTTTCCCCAGAAAGACAGAAGACTCTTGGGAGGCTGGAGGAATCCCCAGAGAGGAAGAATCTCCCATGGCTCCATGGGGCCACCCCGGCATTCCTCGGCCCTCCTGGACACACAATCCATACAGAGAAGCCTGCGCTCCCGCCTTGCAATCGCCCTAATTTCAGATTCCGAGGAGCTGCCCTCAGGGTCTGCAGATCGGGTCTGCCATCACCTCGCCCCAAACCAACCAGAGGTTATGTTTGCAGAGTCAGTCCCCCAAGGCATGGCCCATATGCCCTCCAGGATGGGGCCTCTGGAGCCACACGGAAGGACTGTCCCCGCCCTCCCGAAGGAAACTTTGCCTGTCACATTTGCCCAAACCCTCCTGATTAGGAGAAACCTGCAAGGCCCCTGAGCCACCACCCCAATTTCATAGGCCACTCATGAACCAAATGTGCAGTCTGACAAACCCTGAGTACCGACCTCCAGGCAGACACCCAATTCCATGGCCCTGAGTCAGAAGATTGAACCTCACATGCCCCTAGGACCTCACCCCTTAGGTTTTCAGGCATCTGTCCCCAAGGGCCTGTTCGGGAATACAAGCATGTGGTCCAGCATGTGGTCCCTGAGCCACAGAATGGATCACCTCCTGTCCCCAGAAGGAAAAACTGCTCTTGGGAACTGTGCCCAACCCTCAGAGGTGGAGAATTCTGCCTGGCCCCTGAGCCCCCGCCACATTCTAAGATCTCTCTGTACACCAACCAGCACTGTGACCCATCAGCATGAGACTCCATGTCAACTAAGCTCCCATGGTACTTTGCCCCAGAGCCAGCAGAGGGAACGTGCCATTTTCCTCAGCTGCGATGGTAAGGCGAGGTGGGCTGTCTAGGCATTCATGTGGAGAGCTCTGCTACCCAATCTATCACTATTGGGGACCCTGGAGCCATCATACCGGACTCCACTGTCCCGCAGAAGGCAACCCTGCTGTTTGGAGCAGCTCACAAGCCCCAGCGAGGGAAAATCTCCATGGCCTCATGAGGCCCCCCCGTCCATTAGTCAGCCATCATGAACACCAATTCCAGAGGGAGCGAACATCTGACACTCGCCCTTCCTCAGGGACTAGAGATGTCGAATTAACCGCTGCACTTTGGAAATGCCACGCACTCCGAACTGACCTTCACTGGAGCTTATGTTGTCAGACTTCTGTCCTCACACTCCTGGCCCACAAGACCTCCAGACTGGCAATTCTGGAGCCACAATGGAGCATCTGCCTGCCCAGCAGAAAGAAGAATGGGCCGATGGGTCGGCCCAGAAACCCCACATGAGGATCAACCTGCAGGGCCTTTGAGGGCACCCCAATAACAAAGGCCACCCTCTGCACTAATGTTCTGTCTGACATGGCCTGAGCCCCGATCTCCTGTCAGCCACCAGGAGAGCGGGCCCCATTTCCAAGTTGTGGGACCTTTCAGGGATCGAGGCTGACATCTCCACCCAACCTGGGTATTCAGGCATCTGTCCCCAGACCTTAGCCCAAATCCATGTCTTTTGGGCAACCCAAGGCACAAAAGACTTCTCCGCGTTCTCCAGAGCAGGAAACCTGGCTGTTGGGAGGGGGGTTTAACCCTCAGAGTGGGAGCCAGCTTAGTGGCCCATGAGATCACGCCCATTCATGAGGGCTGCCCTGGGCACTAACAGGAGTTGTGACCCTCAGCCTGAGCCAGGTTTCAAACAATACCCCTGGGTAGCTGGACCAGTAGCCCGCATCCCGGGCCTGCCATGGCCCTAGGCCCAAATCCTAAGCCTCCATGGGGTTTGCCAAGCACCCACACCCAGAGCCCGTCTCTGGATTCCCTATTTTGGGGGGACTCCTGAGATGGACAACAGCTCTCTTCCCTTCCCTCAGAAAGACACCAGACTCTTGGGATCCAGGCAGAATCCCGAGAGAGAAATAATCTCCCAAGGCCCCATGAGGCCACCCCTGCATTCCATGGCCCTCCTGGACACACAATCCAGACAGAGAAGCCTGAGCTCCTGCCTCGCAGTAGCCCTAATTTCAGATCCCGAGGATCTGGCCTCAGGGTACGCAGATCAGTCTTACCATCATCTCGCCCCAACACTTACCCGAGGTTTTGTTTGGAGACTCTGTCCCCAAAGGCCTAGTCCACATGCTCTCTAAGATGGGGACGTTGGAGGCACATGGCAGGACTGGACCTGGCCTCCCGAGGAAACTCTGCCCGTCACAGTTGCACAAACCCTCCTGATTAGGAGAAACCTGCAAGGCCCCTGAGTGCACCCCAATTTGGTAGGCCGCTCAGGACCCAAGTGGGCAGTCTGACACACCCTGAGAACATATCTCTAGGCAGACACCCAGGTCAATGGCCCTAAGTCAGAGGATTGAACCTGACATGTCCCTAGGACCTCACCCCTTAGGTTTTCAGGCATCTTTCCCCAAGGGCCTGACTGGGAATTCAAGCCTATGGTCCAGCATATGGTCCCTGAACCACAGAACGGATCACCTCCTCTTCCCAGGAGGAAAAACTGCTCATGGGAGCTGTGTTCTACACTCAGGGTAGGAGATCCCTGCATGATCCTGGAGCTACCACCGCATTCTAAAGTCTCCCTGGACACCCACCAGCATTGTGACCCATCGGCATGAGACTCCATGTCCACTCAGCCACCATGGTCCTTCGACCCAGAGCCACCAGATGGATCCTGCCATGGTCCTCAGTGGCAATGGTAATGCGAGGTTGGCTTTCCAGGCATCCATGTGGATAGCTCTTCTATGCAATCTTTCCCTATGGTGGACCCTGGAGCCATCAAACTGTACTGCCCCTGTCCCGCAGAAGGAACCCCTGCTGTTTGGAGCAGCTCACAAGCCCCAGCATGGGAAAAACTCTATTGCCTCATGATTTCCCCCCGTCCATTAGTCAGCCATCATGGACACCAATTCCAGTGGGTGCGAACATCTGACCCTCGCCCTTCCTCAGGGGTGGGAGATGTTGAATCAGCCGCAGCACTTTGGAACTGCCACTCACTCGGTACTGACCTTCACTGGAGCTTATGTTGTCAGATTTCTGTCCTCGCATTCCTGGCGCGTAAGCCCTCCAAACTGGCAATTTTGGAGATAAAACGGAGCCTCCTTCCTCCCAGCAGAAAGAAGAATGGCCCTTTGGGTCTGCCCAGAAACCCCACATGAGGATCAACCCGCAGGCCCTCGAGGGCACCCCAATAACAAAGGATGCCCTGTACACTAATGTTCTGTCTGGCTCGGTCTGAGCCCCGATCTCCTGTCAGCCACCCAGCAAGCAGGCCCCATTTCCAAGAGGTGGTATTTTCAAGGCCAGAGGTCGTCATATCTACCCAACCTGGGTATTCAGGCACCTTAACCTAGACCTTATCTCCAATCCCTGCACAGGGGGGAACCTGATGCACAAATCAGAACACCTCCTTCCCCATGGCAGGAAACCTTGCTTTGGGCATGGTTTCAAACCTTCAGGGTCGGAGAAACCTTCAAGGCCCATGAGGCCACGGTCATGCTTGAGGGCCGCCTTGGGAACAAACACCAATTGTGTCCCTCTTCGTGAGTTCCGTGTTCAGGTAAGGCCTCTCAGTATCTGCAGCAAGAGCATGCATATGGGGCTTGCCATGCGCTTGGGTCCCCAATTCTAACTAGAAGTCGGGTTTTCCAGTCGCCCATACCCAGGGCTCTGCTCTGGAATCCCTCTTTTGGAGGGACACCTGAGGAAAAAAAAGGGACTCCTCCCTTCCCACACAATGACCCCAAACTCTTGGGAGCTGGGCCAACCCTGAGAGGGAGACTCGTCCATGGCCCATGAGGCCACTCCTACATTCCACAGACATCCTTGACACAAAATCCAGAGACAAAAGCCTGAGCAACCGTCTCACACTCGCCCTTTGTTCCTATCATGAGGAGCTCGCCACACGGTCCTGATCAGTCCTGCCATACCATGCGCCTCAAACTGAAGCGGAGTTTGTGTTTTTCCTGACTTCTCACCTCAAGGCCCTGGCGCCAATCATCCTCTAGGCTGGGGACTCTGGAGCCACATGGCAGGACTGTGCCTGCCCTTTCTAAGGAAACTGTGCCCATTCCATTGGCCACAACCCTACAGATTAGGAGAAACCTCCAAGCCCCCAAAGCCATCCCAATAGTGCAGGCCACTCTGTACAAACAGGGACATTCTGACTCAAGCTGAGCAACTACATCCAATCAGACATGCAGACAGATGTCCCCAGATATAGAAGATTGAAAGGGACAGGCCCCTAGGCCCAAATCTGAACCCTAGTTTGGGTTCCAGGTGTCTCTCCTCTGTGGTCTGCTTAGGAATGCCAGCTTATGGGGTTTTTTTTTGAGGCACCAAACCTAAAATCTGTCATCTCCACAAGGGAAGCTTGCTCTTTGGAGCTGTGTCAAACCCTCCAGATAGGAGAATCATGCTGGGCCCCTGAGCCACCACCGCATTCCAAGGTCTCCATGGACATAATCCATATTATGACCCATCCTCATGAGAGTCCATTTCTACTCAGCCCCCTGGGTAGCTCACCCCAGAGCCTGCATATCCAAACTGCCTTGATGCTATGGGCCAATGGCAATGCGAGGTGGGTTGGGCAGGCATCCATCCTTTGACCCTGCTCTCGAGTCTTTGCCTATGGGGTGTCCTGGAGCCACCCAACAGGACTCGAAGCTCCTGCAGAAGGAAATCTTGTGGTTTGGAGCAGCTCACATGCCCAGCATGGGGAAACCTCCATGGCCTCATGAGGCCCCCCTTCATGAAGGGGCCATCATGGACACCAACTCCAGCCTGAGCCAACGTCTGATACTCGCCCTGACTTCAGATGCAGGAGATCTTGATTCAGCCTCTGCACGGTAGGCCTGCTGCGCCCTCGACCCAAAACCTGACCCCACCTTGTGTTTTTAAACTTCCGTCCTCACACTACTGGCCCACTGGCCCTCCAGAGTGGGAATTCCGCAGCCACAATGCAGCACTCTGCCAGCCCACCAGAAGAAAAATGTTGCCCTATGTGGCTGCCCAGAAACGCCAAAGGATGATCAACCTGCATGGACCTCGACCACACCCTAATTTCTTAGGATGCCCTGGGCACTAATGTTCTGGCTTACAAATCCTGACCCCATACCTCCCAACAGACACCCAGACAGCTGGCTGCACACCTAGCACATCTGACCCGCCATAACCTTAGGCCATCATCTCCTCCTAACCTGGGTTTTCAGGCATCTGAACCTGGACCTTATTTCCACTCCCTACACAGGGGGGAACCTGATGCACAAATCAGAACACCTCCTTCCCCATGGCAGGAAACATTGTTGTGGGCATGGTGTCAAACCTTCAGGCTAGGAGAATCCTGCAAGACCCATGAGGCCATGCTGATGCTTGAGGGCCGCCTTGGGCACAAACACCCATTGTGACCCTCTTCGTGAGTCCCTTGTTCAGGTAAGGCCTCTCAGTGGCTGCAGCAAGAGCATGCATATGGGGCTTGCCATGCCCCTGGGTCCCCAATTCTAACTACAGGTCGGGTTTTCCAGTTTCTCATACCCAGGGCTCTGCTCTGGAATCCATCTTTTGGAGGGACACCTGAGGCAGAAAACAGGACTCCTCCCTTCCCACACAATGACCTCAAACTCTTGGGAATCAAGCCTTCCCCCAGAGAGGGAGACTCGTCTATGGCCCATGAAGGCACCCCTACATTCCACGGACATCCTTGACACAAAATCCAGAGACAAAAGCCTGAGCAACCGTGTCACACTTGCCCTTTGTTCCTAACCTGAGGAGCTCACCTCACGGTCTGGAGATCAGTCCTGCCATACCATGTGCCCCAAACTGATGTCAAGATTGTGTTTTCTGTCTTCTCTCCCCAAGGTCCTGGCCCAAACACCCTCTAGGCTGGGGACTCGAGCCACAATGCAGGACTGTTCCTGCCCTCTCCAAGGAAACTGTGCCCATTCCATTGGCCACAACCCTATAGATTAGGAGAGACCTACAAGGCCTCCATAAGACCACTCTCACTCATGGAGGCCGCCCTGGGCACAACCAGGCATTGTGACTCACAGCCCGGCCCGCTTCAAACAAACCTCCTGAGTAGCTGGACCAGGAGCCCACATACCGGGCCTGCCAAGACCATAGGCCCAAATTCTAAGCCCCCGTAGGTTTTTCCAGGTGCCAACACCCTCAGCGTGTCTCTGGATTCCCTCTTTTGGGTTGACCCCTGTATGGAAAACAGCACTCTTCCCTTCTCCGAGAAAGGCACCAGACTCTTGGGAAGCTGGAGGAATCCCCAGAGAGGAAGAATCTCCCATGACCCCAAGAGGCCACCCCTGTATTCCGTGGCTCTCCTGGACACACAATCTAGACAGGGAAGCCTGTGCTCCGGCCTCACAGTCACCCTAATTTCCGATCCCGAGGAGCTGCCCTAAGGGTCTGCAGATCGGGCCTGCCATCACCTCGCCCCAAGCCTAACCCGAGGTTGTGTTTGCAGACTCTGTCCGCAAAGGCCTGGCCCACATGCCCTCCAGGATGGGGCCTCTAGAGCCACACGGCAGGACTGTGCCTGCCCTCCCAAAGGAAACTCTGCCCATCACAGTTGCCCAAACCCTCCCGATTAGGAGAAACCTGCAAGGCCCCTGATCTCACCCCTATTTTGTAGGTCGCTCAGGACCCAAATGGGCAATCTGGAACCCCCTGAACACGTATCACCAGGCAGCCACTCATATCAATGGCCATGAGTCATAAGATTGAATCTGACATGCCCCTAGGACATCACCCCTTAGGTTCTCAGGCATCTGTCCACAAGGGCCTGTTAGGGAATACAAGCATATGGTCCAGCATATGTTCCCTTAGCCAAAGAATGGAACACTCCTGTCCCCACAAGGAAAAACTGCTCTTGGGAGCTGTGTCCAAACCACAGGGTAGGATATCCATGCATGTTTCCAGAGCTTCCACCACATTCTAAGGTCTCCCTGAACACGCACTAAAATTGTGACCCATTGGCATGAGACTCCATGTCAACTCGGACATTATGGTACTTTGCACCAGAGCCACCAGATGGAACATGCCATGGTCCTCAGCAGCAATGATAACTCGAAGTGGGCTTTTTAGGCATCCATACGGAGAACTCTGCTACCCAATCTGTCCCTATAGGGGACTCTGGAGCCATCAAACCGGACTGCCCCTGTCCCGCAGAAGGAAACCCTGCTGTTTGGAGCAGCTCACAAGCCCCAGCGTGGGAAAACATCCATGGCTTCATGAGGCCCTCCCGTCCATTAGTCAGCCATCATGGACACCAATTCCAGCAGGAACGAACATCTGACACTCGCCCTTCCTCAGGGGCTGGAGATGTCAAATCAGCTGGTGCCCTTTGGATCTGCCATGCACTTGGCACTGACCCTCACCGGAGTTTATGTTTTCACACTTCTGTCCTAACATTGCTGGCCCACAAGCCCTCCAGACTGGCAATTCTGGAGCCACAACGCAGCATCCTCCCTGCCCAGCAGAAAGGAGAAGAGCCCTATGGGTCTGCCCATAAACCCCACATGAGGATCAACCTGCAGGTTTCTCGAGGGCACCCCAATAACAAAGGCCGCCCTCTGCACTAATGTTCTGTGTGACACAGGCTGAGCCCCATCTCCTGTCAGCTACCAAGAGAGTGGGCCCCACTTCCAAGAGGTGGGACCTTTCAGGGCCCGAAGCCATCTTCTCTAACCAACCTGGGTATTCAGTCATCTGTCCCAAGACCTTAGCCCAAATCCCTGCCTGTGGGGGAACCTGATGCCCAAAAGACTTCTCCTTCCCCATCGCAGGAAAACTTGCTGTTGGGATGGGGGTACAACCTTCAGAGTGGTAGCCAGCTGCATGGCCTGTGAGAGTACGCCAACACATGAGAGCCACCCTGGGCACAACCAGGCATTGTGACCCTCAACCCGAGCCCGCTTTCAAACAAGCCCCCTTGGTATCTGGACAAGGAGCCCGCATACTGGGCCTGCCATGGCCCTAGTCCCAAATCCTAAGCCTTCGTGGGGTTTCCCAGGCACCCACACCCAGAGCCCGTTACTGGATTCCCTGTTTTGTGGGGACTCCTGAGATGGAAAATAGCATTTTTCCCTTCCCCAAAAAGACACCAGACTCTTGGGAGGCGGGCAGGATCCCCAGAGAGGAAGAATCTCCCATGGCCCCATGAGGCTACCCCTGCATTCCATGGCCGTCCTGGACACACAATCCAGATAGAGAAACCTGCACTCCTGCCTTGCAGTCATTGTAATTTCAATTCCCCAGGAGCTGCCCTCAGGGTCTTCAGATCCGGCCTGCCATCACCTTGCCCCTTCCCTATCCCGAGGTTGTGTTTGCAGATTCTGTCCCCAAAGGCCTGGCCCACATGCCCTCCAGGATGGGGCGTCTGGAGCCACACAGCAGGACTCTGCTCGTCCTCCCAAAGGAAACTCTGGCTGTCACAGTTGCCCAAACAATCCCGATTAGAAGAAACCTGCAAGAACCATGAGCCCACCCCAATTTCGTAGGACGCTCAGGACCCAAAGGGGCACTCTGACCCACCCTGAGCATCTACCTCCAGGCAGACACCCAGGTCAATGGCCCAGAGTCAGAAGATTGAACCTGACATTGTTCTTGGACCTCACCGCTTAGATTATCAGGCATTTATCCCCAGGGCCTGTTTGGGAATACAAGCATATGGTCCAGCATGTGGTCCCTGAGCCACAGAACAGATCACCTCCTGTCTCCAGATGGAAAAACTGCTCTTGGGAGCTGTGTTCAACCCTCAGGGTTGGAGATCCCTGATTGGTCCCGGAGCTACTGGCATATTCTAATGTCTCCCTGTACCACCACCAGCACTGTGACTCATTGGCATGAGACTCCATGTTAACTCCGCCCCCATGGTACTTTGCCCCAGAGCCCCCAGATGGCACCTGCCATGGTCATTAGCGGCAATTATAACACGAGGTGGGCTTTCCAGGCATCCATTCGGAGAGCTCTGCTACCCAATATTTCCCTATGTGGGAAACTGATACCATCAAACTGGATTTCCTATTTCCCGCAGAAGGAAACCCTGCTGTTTGGAGCAGCTCACTAGCCCCAGCGTGGGAAAACCTCCATGGTCTCATGAGGTGCCCCCGTCCATTAGTCAGCCATCATGTACACCAATTCCAGTGGGGGAGAAGATTTGACACTCGCCCTTCATCACGGGCTGGAGAAGTAGAATCAGCCACTGCACTTTTGAACTGCCTTGCACTCGGCACTGACCTTCACTGGAGCTTATGTTTTCAGACTTCTGTCCTCACACTCCTGGCCTGCAAGCCCTCTGGACTGGCAATTCTGGAGCCACAACGGAGCATCCTGCCTGCCCAGCAGAAAGAAGAAGGACCCTTTGGGTCTGCCCAGAACCCCACATGAGGGTAAACCTGCAGGGCCCTCGAGGGCACCCCAATAGCAAAGGTCGCCATATGCACTAATGTTCTGTCTGACATGGGCTGAGCCCCGACCTCCTGTTAGCCACCAAGAGAGTGGGCCCCATTTCCAAGAGGTGGGACTTTTCATGGCCTGCGGCTGTCATCTCTACACAACCTGGGTATTCAGGCATCTGTCCCCAGACCTTAGCCCAAATCCCTGCCTGTGGGGGAACCTGATGCCCAAAAGACTTCTCCTCCTTCCCCATAGCAGGAAACCTGGCTGTTTGCATGGGGATCCAACCCTCAGATTGGGAGCCAGTTGCATGGCCCATGAGACCACGCCCACACATGAGGGCCACCCTGGGCACAACCAGGCATTGTAACCCTCAGCCTGAGCCCACATTCAAACAAGCCCCCTGGGTACCTGAACTAGGAGCCCGCATACCATGTCTGCCACAGCCCTAGGCCCAAATCCTAAGACTCCGTTGGTTTGCCAGGCACCCACATCCAGAGCCCGTCTCCAGATTCCCTGTTTGGGGCGAACACTGAGATGGAAAACAGCACTCTTCCCTACCCCCAGAAAGACACCAAACTCTTGGGAGCTAGGAAGAATCCCCAGAGAGGAAAATTCTCCCATGACACCATGAGGCCACCCCTGCATTCCACGGCCCTCCTGGACACTCAATCCAGACAGAGAAGCCAGTGCTCCCACCTCGCAATCACCCTAAATTCAGATCCCGAGGAGCTACACTCAGGGTCTTCAGATCGGACCTGCCATCACCAGTCCCCTAACCCTAACTCGAGGTTGTTTTTGCAGACTCTGTCCCCAAAGGCCTGACCTACATCACCTCCAGGATGGGGTCTCTGGAGCTCACGGCAGGACTGTACTGGCGCTCCCGAAGGAAACTCTGCCTGTCACAGTTGCCCAAACCCTCCCAATTAGTAGAAACCTGCAAGGCCCCTGTGGCCACCCCAATTTCATAGGGCTCTCAGGATCCAAATGGGCAGTCTGACACACCCTGAGCACCTACCTCCAGGCAGACACCCATGTCAATGGCCCTGAGGCAGAAAATTGAACCTGACATGCCCCTAGGACCTCATCGGAACCCTCCCATAGGTTTTCAGGCATCTGTTCCCAAGCGCCTGTTCTGGAATACAAACACAGAGTCCAGAATGTGGTCCCTGAGCCACAGAACGGATTACCTCCTGTCCCCAGGAGGAAAAATGGCTCTTGGGAGCTGTGTCCAACCCTCAGGGGAGGAGAATCCTGCCTGGGCCCTGAGCCCCCGCCCCATTCTAAGGTCACCCTAGACACCAACCAACATTGTGACCCATCAGCATGAGACTCCATGCCAACTCAGCCCCCATGGTACTTCGCCCCAGAGCCAGCAGAGGAAATGTGTCATGTTCCTCGGCTGCAATGGTAAGATAAGGTGGGCTGTCCAGGCATCCATGCGGAGAGCTCTGTTACCCAATCTTTCCCTGTGCGGGACCCTGGAGCCATCAAACCAGACTCCTCTGTCCCGCAGAAGAAAACCTTGCTGTTTGGAGCAGCTCAAAAGCCCCAGTGTTGGAAAAGCTCCATGGACTCCTGAGCCCCCCCCCTCCATTACTCGGTCTTCATGGACACAAATTCCAGCGGGATTGATCATCTGACATTTGCACTTCCTCAGGTGCTGGAGATGTTGAATAAGCCGCTGCGCATTGGAACTGCCATACATTCGTCATTGAACTTCAATGGAGCTTGTGTTTCCAGACTTAAGTCCTCACACTCCTGGCCCACAAGCCCTCCCTATTGGCAATTCTGGAGCCACAACGAAGCACTCTGCCTGCTCACCAGAAAGATTGGTGCCCTGATATCAAAGAGGTTACTGCCTATGGTCTCCTCTAGGATTCTGATGGAAACCTGTCTCACGTTGAGGTCTTTTATCCATTTCGAGTTAATCTTTGTGTACGGTGTAAGAGAATCATCGAGTTTCATTCTTCTACATATAGCTGTCCAATTTTCCCAGTGCCATTTATTGAAGAGTCTGTCTTTTTTCCACTGTATATTTTTTCCTACTCTGTCGAAGATTATTTGACCATAGAGTTGAGGGTCCATATCTGGGCTCTCTACTCTGTTCCATTGGTCTATGTGTCTGTTTTGATGCCAGTACCATGCTGTCTTGGTGATCACAGCTTTGTAGTAAAGCTTGAAATCAGGTAATGGGATGCCACCAGTTTTATTTTTGTTTTTCAATATTTCCTTAGCGATTCGGGGTCTCTTCTGATTCCATACAAATGTTAGGATTATTTGCTCCAGCTCTTTGAAAAATACTGGTGGAATTTTGAATCAGAATGGCATTAAAAGTATAGATTGCTCTAGGTAGAATAGACATTTTAACAATGTTTATCCTTCTGATCCAAGAACATGAAATGGTCTTCCATCTTTTTGTGTCTTCTTCAATTTCTTTCATGAGTGTTCTGGAGTTCCTCGAGTACAGATCCTTTACCTCTTTGGTTAGGTTTATTCCCAGGTATCTTATGGTTCTTGGTGCTAGAGTAAATGGAATCGATTCTCTAATTTCCCTTTCTGTATTTTCATTGCAACTTCTTTCAAGATATGTCTCCAACGGCAAAGGAAACAAAAGCAAAAATGAACTTTTGGGACTTCATCAAGATCAAAAGCTTCTGCACAGCAAAGGAAACAGTCAAAAAAAAAATAAAGAGGCAACCCACAGAATGGGAGAAGATGTTTGAAAATGACAGTACAGACAAAAGGTTGATATCCAGGACCTATAAAGAACTTCTCAAACTCAACACTCAAAAATCAGATAATCATATCAAAAAATGGGCAGAAGATATGAACAGACACTTCTCCAATGAAGGCATACAAATGGGTATCAGACACATGGAAAAATGTTCATCATCACTAGCCATCAGGGAGATTCAAATTAAAACCACATTGAGATACCACCTCACACCAGTTAGAATGGCCAAAATTAGCAAGACAGGAAACAACGTGTGTTGGAGAGGATGTGGAGAAAGGGGAACCCTCTTACATTGTTGGTGGAAATGCAAGTTGGCAGCCACTCTGAAGAACAGTGTGGAGATTCTCCAAGAAGTTAAAAATAGAGCTTACCTATGACCCTTCAATTGTGCTACTCGGTATTTACCCCAAAGATACAGATGTGGTGAAAAGAAGGGCCATCTCTACCCCAATATTTATATCAGCAATGGCCACGGTCCCTCAACTGTGGAAAGAACCAAGATGACCTTCAGTGGAGGAATGGATAAGGAAGATGTGGTCCATATACACTATGGAGTATTATGCCTCCATCAGAAAGGATGAATACCAGACTTTTGTAGCAACATGGATGGGACTGGAAGAAATTATGCTGAGTGAAATAAGTCAAGCAGAGAGAGTCAATTATCTTATGGTTTCACTTATTTGCGGAGCATAACAAATAACACGGAGGACATGGGGAGATGGAGAGGAGAATGGAGTTGAGGGAAACTGGAGGGAGAGAGGAACCATGAGAGACTATGGACTCTAAAAACAACCTGAAGGTTTTGAAGGGGCGGTGGTTGGGAGGTTGGGGGATCCAGGTGGTGGGTATTATGGAGGGCACACATTTTATGGAGCGCTGGGTGTGGTGCAAAAACTATGAATTCTGTTACCTTAAAATAAATTTAAAAATATATATAAAGTGTAATACCTGAACCTTCTGAGAGTTGGCCAGGACTGCTTTTCAATTAAGAGGCCTTTCTGAGGGGTGCCTGTTTGACTCAGTTGAAAGAGCGTGTGACTCTCAATCTGCAGGTCATGAGTTCGAGTCCCATTTTGAGTGTAGAGATTACTTAAAAAAATAAAAAATAAAATATTTACAAAAGAAAATAAAGAAAAAGAAAAAAGGGTGCCCTATTGGTCTGCCCAGAAACCCCACATCAAGATCAACCTGCACAGCCCTCAAGGGCACCCAATTGCAGGGGCCGCCCTGTACATGAATGCTCTGTCTGACAAGGCCTGAGCCACGATCTCCTGTCAAGAACCCAGAGAGCGGACCCCATATCCAGGAGGTGGGACCTGCCAGGGCCCGAGGCTGTCATCTCTACCCAACCTGGGTATTCAGGCATCTTTCCCCAGACCTTAACTCAAAACCTGCCTTTGGGGGAACCTGATGCCCAAAAGACTACTCCTCATTTCCCATGGTAGGAAACTTTGCTGTTGGGATGGATGTCCAGCCTGCAGAGTGGGAGCCAGCTGCATGGCCCATGAGAACATGCCCACTCATGAGGGCCGCCCTGGGCACAACAGGCATTGGGACGCTCAGCCTGAGCCCACTGTCAAACAAGCCACTTGGGTAGCTGGACCAGAAGCCCGCAAACCTGGCCTGCCATGGCCCTAGGCCCAAATCTTAAGCCTCAGAGGGTGTTTCCAGGCTCCTGCACCCAGAGCCCGCCTCTGGATTCCCTGTTTTGGGGGGACCCCTGTGATGGAAAACAGCACTCTTCCCTTCCCTCACAAAGACACCAAATCCTTATGGGCTGGGCAGAATCCCCAGAGAGAATGAATCACCCATGGCCCCATGAGGCCACCCCTGCATTCCACGGCCCTCCTGGACACACAATCTAGACAGAAAAGCCTGAGCACCCGCCTTGCAGGCACCCTAATTTCAGATCCAGAGGAGCTGCCCTCAGGTTCCACAGATCGGGCCTGCCATCACCTCGCCTGAACAGTAACCTGAGTTTGTGTTTGCAGACTCTGTCCCCAAAGCCCTGGCCCACATGCCCTCAAGGATGGGGCTCCTGGAGCTACACCACAGGAGTGTGCCTGCCCTCCCGAAGGTAACTCTGCTCACAGTTGCCCAAACCCTCCTTATTCAGAGAAACCTGCAAGGCCCCAGAGCCCACCCCAATTTCGTAGGCTGCTCTGGAAAAAAATGTGCAGTCTGACGCACCCTGAGCACCTACCTCCAGGCAGACACCCATGTCAATGGCCCTGAGGCACAAGATTGAACCAGACATGCCCCTAGGACCTCATCAGAACCCTCCTTTAGGTTTTTAGGCATCTGACCCCAAGGGCCTGTTCTGTAATACAAACATAGGGTCCAGCTTGTGGTCCCTGAGCCACAGAACGGATCACCTCCTGTCCCCGGAAGGAAAAATCGCTCTTGGGAGCTGTGTCCAAACCTCAGGGAAGGAGAATCCTATATGGCCGTTGAGACCCCGCCACATTAAAAAGCCACCCTGGACACCAGCCAGTATTGTGACCCATCAGCCTGAGACTCCATGGTACTTCACCCCAGAGCCATCAGATGGAACGTACCATGTTCCTCAGCTGCAATGGTAGGATGAGGTGGGCTGTCCAGGCATCCATGCTGAGAGCTCTGCTACCATTCTTTCCCTGTGGGAGACCCTGGAGCCATCAAACCTGACTCCCCTTTCCCGCAGAAGAAAATCTTGCTGTTTGGAGCAGCTCACAAGCCCCAGCGTGGGAAAAATTCCATGGACTCCTGAGGCCCCACCTCCATTACTCGGAAATCACGGACAAAAATTCCAGCTGGAGTGACCATCTGACACTCGCCCTTCCTCAGGTGCTGGATTTGTCGAATCAGCCGCTGGACATTGGAACTGCCATGCTCTCGTCACTGAAATTCAATGGAGCTTGTGTTTCCAGATCTAAGTCCTCACCCTCCTGGCCTGCTAGTCCTCCCTATTGGCAATTCTAGAGCCACAACGCAGCAATCTACCTGCCCACCAGAAAGAAGGGTTACCTATGTGTCTGCTCAGAAACCCCACATCAGGATCACCCTGCACAGCCATTGAGGAGACCCCAATAGCAGGGGCCGCTCTGTGCATGAATGTTCTGTCTGACATGGCCTGAGCCCCGATCTCCTGTTAGCCACCCAAAGAGCAGGCCCCATATCCAGGAGGCGGGACTGGCAGGGCTAGAGGCCGTCATCTACCCAACCTGGGTATTCAGGCATCTGTCCCCAGACATTCGCTCAAATCCCTGCTTATGGGGGAACCTGAAGCACAAAAGACTACTCCTCCTTCCCCATGGCAGGAAACCTTGCTTTTGGGATGGTTGTCAAAACCCTCAGAGTGGGAACCAGCTGTGTGGCCCCAGAGACCACGCCCAGTCATAAGTGCCGCCCTGGGCACAATCAGGCATTGGCACCCTCCGCCTGAGCCTGCTGTCAAACAAGCCACCTGGGTCTCTGGACCAGGAGCCCACAAACCGGGCCTGCCACGGCCCTAGGCCCAAATCTTAAGCCTCAGATGGTGTTTCCAGGCGCCCAGGCCCAGAGCCCTTCTCTGGATTCCCTGTTTTGGGGGGAACACTGAGATGGAAATAGCACTCTTCCCTTCCCCCACAAAGACAATAAACACTTGGGGGCTGGGCAGAATCCCCAGAGAGGAAGAATCTCCCAAGGCCCAATGAGGCCACCCCTGCATTCCACGGCCCTCCTGGACACACAATCCAGACAGAGAAGCCTGTGCTCCCATTAGGGCAGGTGCCTTAATTTCAGATCCAGAGGAGCTTCCCTCAGGGTTGCAGATAGGCCCTGCCATGACCTTGGCCCTAACTGTAACCCGAGTTTGTGTTTGCAGACTCTGTCCCAAAAGTCCTGACCCACATGCCCTCCAGGCTGGGGCTTCTGAAGCCACACCGCAGGACTGTGCCTGCCCTCCTGATGGATACTCTGGCCATCACAGTTGCCCAAACCCTACCGATTAGGAGAAACCTGCAAGGCCCCGGAACCCACCCCAATTTTGTAGGCCGCTCTGGACCCAAATGCACAGTCTGACACACCCCGAGCACCTATTGCCAGGCAGACACCCGGGTCCATGGCCCTGAGGCAGAAGACCGAACCTGATATGTTCCTAGGTTCTCAGAACCCTCCCTTATATTTTCAGGCATCTGTTCCCAAGGGCCTGTTCTGGAATACAAACATATGTTCCAGCCTGTGGTCACTGAGCCACAGAACGGATCACCTCCTGTCCCCAGAAGGAAAAAATGGCTCTAGGGAGCTGTGTCCACCCCTCAGGAGAGGAGAATCCAGCATAGCCTCTGAGCCCCCGCCACATTCTAAGGTCTCCCTGGACACCCACCATCATTGTGTCCCATCAGCATGAGACTCCGTGTCAACTCAGCCCCCTTGGTACTTCATCCCAGAGCCACCAGATGGAACGTGCCAGATTCCTCAGCTGCAATGGTAAGGTGAGTTGGGCTGTCCAGGCATCCATGCAGAGAACTCTGCTACCCAATCTTTCCCTGTGGGGGACCCTGGAGCCATCAAACCGGAGTGCCCTGTCCCGTAGAAGAAAACCTTGCTGTTTGGAGCTGCTCACAAGCCCCAGCGTGGGAAAAGCTCCATGGACTCCTGAGGCCCCCCATCCAATATTCGGCCATCATGGACACAAATTCCAGTGGGAGCAATCATCTGACACTCGCCATTTCTCAGTTGCTGGAGATGTCGAATCAGCCACTGCACAGTGGAATTGCATTGTGCACAGCACTGATCTTCCCTCGAGCTTGTGTTTCCAGATTTCCAACCTCACCCAACTGGCCCGCAAGTCCTCTGGATTGGCAATTCTGGAGCCACAACGCAGCATTCTGCCTGCCCACCAGAAAGAAGGTTGCCCTACGGGTCTGCCCAGAAACGCACATGAGGACCCACCTGCACGGCCCTCTAGCGCACTCCGATAGCAGAGGCTGCCCTGTGCACGAATGATCTCTCTGACACGGCCTGAGCCCTGATCTCCTGTCAAGCACCCAGAGAGTGGGCCCCATATCCAGGAGGTGGGAAATGACAGGGCCAGAAGGTTTCATCTCTACCCAACCTGGGTATTCAGGCATCCGTCCCCAGATTTAAGCTCAAATCCATCCCTATAGGGGAACCTGAAGCCCAAAAGACTACTCCTCCTTCCTTATGGCAGGAAACCTTGCTGTGGGGATGGGTGTCCAAACCTCAGCATGGGAGCCAGCTGCGTGACCCCTGAGACCACGCCCAGTCATGAGGGCTGCCCTGGGCACAAACAGGCGTTGGGACCCTCAGCCTGAGCCCACTCTCAAACAAGCCCGCATGGTAGCTTGACAAGGAAACCGCATACCGGGCCTGCCATGGCCCTAAGACCGAATCATAAGCCTCCGTGGGGGTTTCCAGGCGCCCGTGCCCAGAGCCCGTCTCTGGATTCCCTGTTTTGGGGGGACCTCTGAGATGGAAAACAGCACTCTTCCCTTCCCTCACAAAGACACCAAACTCTTGTGGGCCGGGCAGAATCCCCAGAGAGGAAAAATCTCCCACGGCCCCATGAGGCCACCCCTGCATTCCACAGCCCTCCTGGACACACAATCCAGACAGAAAAGCCTGCACATCCGCCTGGCAGGTGCCCTAATTTCAGATACTGAGGAGCTGCCCTCAGGTTCCGCAGATCGGGCCTGACATCACCTCGCCCCTAACCGTAACCTGAAATTTTGTTTGTAGACTCTGTCCCCAAAGCCCTAGCCCAAATGCCCTCTAGGATGGGACTCCTGGAGCCACACAGCAGGACTCTGCCTGTCCACCTGAAGGAAACTCTGCCCTTCACAGTTGCCCTAAACCTCCCGATTCGGAGAAACCTGCAAGGCCCTGGAGCCCACCCCAATTTTGTAGGCCGCTCAGGACCCAAATGTGCAGTCTGATGCACCCTGAGCACCTATTTCCAGGCAGAAACCCATGTCAATGGCCCTGAGGCAGAAGAATGAACCTGACATGCCCCTCGGACCTCATTGGAACCCTCCCTTTGGTTTTTAGGCATCTTTCCCCAAGCACCTGTTCTGGAATAGAAACATAGGATCCAGCCTGTGGTCCCTGAGCCACAGAACGGATCACCTCCTGTCCCCAGAAGGAAAAATCGCTCTTGGGAGCTGTGTCCAACCCTCAGGGGAAGAGAATCCTGAATGGCCTTGAGCCCCCGCCTCATTCTAAGGTCTCCCTGTATACCAACCAGCATTGTGACCCATCAGCATGAGACTCCGTGTCAACTCAGCCCCCTTGGTACTTCATCCCAGAGCCACCAGATGGAATGTGCCAGGTTCCTCAGCTGCAATGGTAAGGTGAGGTGGGCTGTTCAGGCATCCATGCGGAGAGCTCTGCTACCAATCTTCCCCTGTGGGGATCTTGAAGCCATCAAACCAGACTCCCCTGTCCCACAGAAGAAAACCTTGCTGTTTGGAGCAGCTCACAAGCCCCAGCTTGGGAAAAATTCCATGGACTCCTGAGGCCCCCCCTCCATTACTCGACCATCACGGACACAAATTCCAGCTGGAGCGACCATCTGACACTCGCCCTTCCTCAGGTGCTGGATTTGTCAAATCAGCCACTGCACATTGGAACTGCCATTCGCTCGGCACTGAACTTCCCTGGAGCTTGTGTTTCCAACTTAAGTCCTCACCCTCCTGGCCCAAAAGCCTTCCTGATTGGCAATTCTGGAGCCCAACGCAGCATTCCGTCTCCCCACCGGAAAGAAGGGTGCCCTATGGGTCTGCCAAGAAACCCTGCATGAGGATCACACTGCACGGCCCTCATGGGCCCCTCAATTTCAGGGGCCTTCCTGTGCACCAATGCTCCGTCTGACACGGCTTGAGTCCCGATCTCCTGTCAAGAACCCAGAGAATGGGCCCCATATACAGGAGGTGGTATATGCCAGGGCCCAAGGCCTTCATCTCTACGCAAACTGGTTATTCAGGCATTTGTCCCCAGACCTTAGCTAAAATCCCTGCCTATGAGGAACGTGAAGCACAAAGGCTACTCCTCCTTCCCAATTGCAAGAAACCTTGCTGTTGGGATGGGTCTCCAACCTTCGCAGTGGGAGTCAGCTGCGTGACCCCTGAGACCACGCCCACTCATGAGGGCCGTCCTGGGCAAAAACAGGCATTGGGTCCCTCAGCCTAAGCCCGCTCTCAAACAAGCCCATGCGGTAGCTTGAACAGGAGCCAGCATACCAGGCCTGCCACGGCTCTAGGCCCAAATATTAAGCCTCCGTGGGGGTTTCCAGGCAACTGCGCCCAGAGCCGTCTCTGGATTCCCTGACTTGGGGGACCCCTGAGAAGGAAAACAGCATTCTTCCCTTCCCCCACAAAGACACCAAACTCTCTGGGGCTGGGTAGAATCCCCAGAGAGGAAAAATCTCCCATGGCCCCATGAGGCCACCCCTGCATTCCACGGCCCTCCTGGACACACAATCCAGACAGAAAAGCCTGCACTCCTGCCTCACAGGCCCCCTAATTTCAGACCCCGAGGAGCTGCCCTAAAGGTCCGCAGATCAGGCCTGCCACCACCTCATCCCTAAACCTAACCCGAATTTGTGTTTGCAGACTCTGTTCCCAAAGCCCTGCCCCACATGCCCTCCAGGATGGGGCTTCTGGAGCTACACTGCAGGACTGTGCCTGCCCTCCCAAAGGAAACTCTGCCCTTCACAGTGGCCCAAGCCCTCCCGATTCAGAGAAACCTGCAAGGCCCCGGAGCCCAACCCAATTTCATAGGCCGCTCTGGACCCAAATGTGTAGTCTGACACACCCTGGCAGGTGCGTCCCTCCAGGCAGACACCCATGTCAATGGACCTGAGGCACAAGATAGAACCTGACATCTCCCTATTACCTCATCAGAACCCTCCCTTAGATTTTCAGGCATCTGTCCCCAAGATCCTGATCTGGAATACAAACATGGGTTTAAGCATGGGGTCACTGAGCTACAGAACAGATCCCCTCCTATCCCCAGAAGGAAAAATGGCTCTTGGGAGGTGTGTCCAACCTTCATGGGAGGAGAATCCTGCCTGGCCCCTGAGCCCCCACCACATTCTAACTTCGCCCTGTACACCAACCAGCATTGTGACCCATCAGCATGAGGCTCCGTGTCAACTCTGCCTCACGGTACTTCGCCCCAGAGCCACCAGATGGAACGTGCCATGTTCCTCATCAGCAAAGTTAAGGGGAGGTTGGCTTTCCAGGCAACCATGCGGTGAGGTCTGCTACCGCATCTTTCCCTGTGGGAGACCCTGGAGCCACCAAACCGGACTACCCTGTCCCACAGAAAAAAAAAAAAAAACAACTTGCTGTTTGGAGCTGCTCACAAGGCCCAGCGTTGGAAAAGCTCCATGGACTCCTGAGGTCCCCCTCCATAACTCGGCCATCATGGACATAAATTCCAGCGGGAGCGACCATCTGACACTTGCCCATCCTCAGATGCTGGAGATGTCGAATCAGCCGCTGCACATTGGAACTGCCATGCACTTGGCACTGAACTTCCCTGGAGATTGTGTCTCCAAGCTTCCATGCTCACCCTCCTGGCCCCCAAGCCCTCCCTATTGGCAATTCTGGATCCACAATGCAGCATTCTGCCTGCTCACCTGAAAGAACATTGCCATATGAGTCTACCCAGAAACCCCACATGAAGATCATCCTGCATGACCCTCCAGGGCACCCAAATAGTAGAGGCCACCCTATGCACGAATGCTCTGTCTGACACGGCCTGAGCACCGATCTCCTGTCAAGCACCCAGAGAGAGGGCCCCATATCCAGGAGGTGGGACCTGCCATAGCCCGAGGCTGTCATTTCTACCCAATCTGGGTGTTCAGGCATCTGTCCCCAGCCTTTAGCTCAAATCCCTGCCTATGGGGGAACCTGAAGCACAAAGGACTAGTCCTCCTTCCCCATGGCAGGGAAACTTGCTGTTGGGATGGGTGTCCATCCCTCAGAGTGGGAACCAGCTGCATGGCCCCTGAGACCACGCCCAGTCATCAGGGCTACCCTGGGCACAAACAAGCATTGGGACCCTCAGCCTGAGCCTTCTGTCAAACAAGCCCACGAGGTATCTGGACCAGGGGCCCGCATACCGGGCCTGCCACGGCCCAAGGCCCAAATCTTAAGCATTCAGCCTGTCCACCAGAAAGAGGTTATGCACTTTGGGTCTGCCCAGAAACCCCACATGAGCTTCAACTGGCACAGCCCTCGAGGGCACCCCAATATCAGAGGCCATCCTGTGCACTAATGCTCTAAAAAAGCCTGAGCCACGGCCTCCTGTCAGCCACCCAGATAGCGGGTGCCACATCCAGCAGGTGGGACCTGCCATGGCCCAGAGCCCTCATCTGTCCCCAACCTGAGTATTCAGGCATCTGTCCGCAGACCTTAGCTCCAATCCCTGCCTGTGGGGGAACCTGAAGCACAAAAGACTACTCCTCCTTCCCCATGGCAGAAAACCTTGCTGTTGGGATGGGAGTTCCACCCTTAGTGTGGAATCCAGCTGCATGGCCCATGAGACAATGCCCAGTCATGAGGGCTGCCCTGGGCACAAACAGGCATTTTGATCCTCAGCCTGAGACCGCTTTCAAACAAGCCCCCTTCCCCCGGAAAGACACCAAACTCTTGGAGCCGGGCAGAATCGCAGAGAGGAAGAATCTCCCATGTCCCCACGAGGCCAACCTTGCATTCCATGGCCATATTGGAAATACCGCTTCACAGTCGCCCCCATTTCAGGTCCCGAGGAGCTGCCCTCAGGGTCTGCAGATCGCACTTGTGATCACCTCATCTGTAATCCTAACCCGAGTTTGTGTTTGCAGATTTCTGTCCCCAAAGCCCTGGCCCACATGCCCTCCAGGATGGGGCATCTGGAGCCAAACCTCAGGACAGTGCCTGCCCTCCCAAAGGAAACTCTGCCTGTCACTGTTGCCCAAACCCTCCACAAATGGAGAAACTTCAAGGCCCCTGAGTCCACCCAAATTTCGTAGAGCTCTGTGTCCCCAAGTGCACAGTGTGAAACACCATGAGCACCTGCCTCCAGGCTGACACCCAGGTCAATGACCTGACTCAGAAGATTGAACCTGACATGCCCCTAGGACCTCCTCGGAACCCTAGCTTAGGTTTTCAAGCATCTGTGGCCAGAGACCTATTCTCCAATACCAAATTATGGTCTAACATGTGGTCCATGAGCCACACAACTGAAACCCATCCTGTCCCCGGGAGGAAACCGTGCTTTTGGGAGCTGTGCCCAACCATCAGGTAGAAGAATCCTGCATGGACTGTGAGCCACCGCCACATTGTAATGTCCCCCTGGACACAAACCAGCATTGTGACCCATCAGCATGAGGCTCCATGTCAACTCAGCCCACTTTTGCTTCGCCCCAAAGCCACCAGATTGAATCTGCCATGTTCCTTGTTTGCAATGGGAAGGCGAGGTGGGCTTTGTAGGCATCCATGTGGAGAGTACTGCTACCCAATCATTCTGGATGGGGGAGGCTGGAGCCATCATAACAAACTACATCTCTCCTGCAGAAGGACACATTACTGTTTGGAGCAGCTCACAAACCCCAGTGTAGGATAACCTCCGTGGCCTCATAGGGCCACCACTCCATGAGTAAGTCATCATGGACACAAACTCCAGCGTGAGCCAATATCTGACACTTGCCCTTACTCAGGGGCTGGAGATCTCGTATCAGCCGCTGCACTTGGAAGTGCAATGCGCTTGGCACTAGATTAACAAAGAGTGTGTGTTCTGACTTCCGTCCTCACATTCCTGGCCCGCAAGGCCTCCACATTTGGAATTCTGGAGCCACAACGCAGCATTCTGCCTGCCAACCACAAAGAGGAAGTGTGTTATGGGTCTTCCCAGAAATACCACATGAGAATGAACTGGCATGGCCCTGAGGAGCACCCAATATTGGAGGCTGTCCTGTGCAATAATTCTCTGTCTGACACAGCCTGAGCCATGACCTCCTGTCAGCCACCCAGATAGCAGGCCCCACATCCAGCAGGTGGGACCTTCCAAGGCCTGGGGCTGTCATCTCTCCCCAACCTGGATATTCAGGCATCTGTCCCAAGACCTTAGCTCCAATCCCTGCCAGTGGGGGAACCTGAAGCAAAAAAGACTACTCCCCCTTCCCCATGGCAGCAAACCTTTATTTTGGGATATGTGTCCAACCCTCAGTGTGGGAGCCAACTACATTGCCCATGAGAACACACCCAGCCATGAGGGCTGCCCTGGGCACAAACAGACATTGTGACCCTCAGCCTGAGCATGCTTTCAAACAAGCCCCCTCGGCAGCTGGACCAGGAAACTGCATACCGGACCTACCTCGTCCCTTTGCCCTATCCTAAGCCATGGTGTGGTATTCCAAAGTGAACGGACCCGGGCCTGACTCTGGAATCCCTGTTTTGGGTGGACCCCTGAGATGGAAAAGAGCACTCTTCCCTTCCCCTGGCAAGACACCAAACTCTTGGGAGGCGGGCAGAATCCCCAGAGAGGAAGAATCTCCCATATCCCCATGAGGCCACCCTACGCCTTCCACGGCCATCCTGGACACATAATCCAGACAGAAAAGCTTGCACTACCGCCTACCAGCTGCCCTGTGGCTGCCCTCCAGAAGGAAACTCTGCCCATCACTGTTGCCCAAACCCTCCACAAATGGAGAAACCTGAAAGGCCCCTGAGCCCACCCCTATTTCGTAGAGCTCTTGGGCCCCAAGTGCATAGTCTGACACACCCTGAGCACCTGCCTCCAGGCAGACACTCAGGTCAATAGCCTGAATTAGAAGATTGAACCAGACATGAACCTAGGACCTTCTCAGAACACTAGCATAGTTTTTAGGCATCTCTCACCAGGGGCCTATTTGACAATACAAGCTTATGGTCCCAATTGTGGTACCTGAGCCCCATAACGGAAATCCCTTCTGTCCCCGGGAGGAATACTGGCTCTTAGGAGCTGTGCCCAACCCTGAGTGTAGGAGAATCCTACATAGCGCCTGAGCTACCCGCACATTCTAAGGTCTCCCTAGACACAAACTTGCATTGTGACTCATTAGCATGAGGCTCCATGTTAACCCAGCCCCTTGTTGCTTCGCCCCAGAGCCACCAGATCGAACCTTCTACGTTCCTTGTCTGCAATGGGAATGCGAGGTAGGCTTTGCAGACATCCATGCCGAGAGTTCTGCTACCCAATCATTCCAGATGGGGGACGCTGGAGCCATCCAAAAACTCCAACTGTCCCATAGAAGGCAATGTTGCTGTTTGGAGCAGCTCACAAGCCCCAGCATGGAATAACCTCCGCAGCCTCATAGGGCCACCTCTCCATGAGTCGGCCATCATGGACACAAACTCCCGCATGAGCGAATATCTGACACTCGCCCTCACTCAGGGGCTGGAGATCTCGAATCAGCTGCTGCACTTTGGAAGTGACATGCGCTCGGCACTGGACTTAAGCATAGCTTGTGTGTCCTGACTTCCCTCCTCACACTCCTGACCCGCACGCCTTCCACATTGGGAACTCTGGAGCCATAATGCTGCATTCTGCATGCCAACCACAAAGAGGAAGTACGCTACGGTTCTGCCCAGAAACCCAACATGAGGATCACACTGCACGGCCCTCGAGGGCAACCCAATATCATAGGCCCTCCTGTGCACTAATGCTCTGTCCGACACAGCGAGAGACCCAAACGCCTCTCAGCCACCCAGATAGCAAGCCCCACATCCAGCAGGTGAGACCTTCCATGTCTGGGGACCGTCATCTCTCCCCAACCTGGGTATTCAGGCATCTGTCCCCAGACCTTAGCTCCAATCCCTGCCTATGGGGGAACCTGAAGCGCAAAAGACTACTCCTCCTTCCCCATGGCAGAAAACCTTGCTGTTGGGATGGGTGTCCAACCCTTGGTGTGGGAGACAGCTACATGGACCATGAGACCACGCCCAGTCATGAGTGCGGCCCTGGTCACAAACAGGCGTTGTGATCCTCAGCATGAGCCGTCTTTCAAACAAGCCCCTCGGTAGCTGGACCAGGAACCCGCATACCGGGCCTATCTCGCCCCTCTGTCCTATCCTAAGCCATGGTGTGGTATTCAAAAAAGAACAGTCCTGGCCCACATGCCCTCCATGTTGGGGCCTCTGGAGCCACACCACAGGACTGTGCCAGCCTTGCAGAAGGAAACACTGCCCATCACCATTGCCCAAAACCTCCACATTAGGAGAAACCTGCAAGGCCCCTGAGTCCACCCCAATTTCGTGGAGATCTCTGGCCTCAAGTGTGCAGTCTGACACTCCCTGAGCGCCTCCCACTAGGCAGACGCCCAGGTCAATGACCTGACTCCGAAATTTGAACCTGACATGCCCCTAGGACGTCCTCAGAACCCTAGCTTAGGATTTCAGGCATCTGTCGCCAGAGGCCTATTCTCCAATTCCAAATTATGATCCAACATGTGATCACTGAGCCCCACAATGGAAACGCCTCTGTCCCCGGGAGGAGAAATTGTTCTTGGCAGTGGTGCCCAACCCTTAGGGTAGGAGAATCTTGCATAGCCCCTGAGCCACCGCCACATTCTAAGGTCTCCCTGGACACAAAACAGCATTGTGTCCCATCAGCATGAGTCTCCATGTCAAGTCAGCCTCTTGTTGCTTCGCCCCAGAGCCACTAGATCGAAACTGCCACATTCCTTATCTGCAAAGGGAACGTGAGTTGGGCTTTGCAGGCATCCATGCAGAGAGTTCTGCTATCCGGTCATTCCAGATGGGGGACGCTGGAGCCATCCAAACGAACTCCACCTGGCCCGCAGAAGGAAACGTTGCTGTTTCGAGCAGCTCACAAGCCCCAGCATGGGATACCTTCCGTGGCCTCATAGGGCCACCACTCCATGAGTCAGTTATCATGGACACAAACTCCAACATGAGCCACTATGTGACACTCACCCTTACTGAGGGGCTGGAAATCTCGAATCAGCCCTTGCACTTTGGCAATGCCATACGCTCGGCACTGGACTTAAACATACCTTGTGTGTTCTGACTTCCGTCCTCACACTCCTGGCCTGCAAGCCCTCCACACTGGGAATTCTGGAGCCACAACGCAGCATTCTGCCTGCCAACCACAAAGAGGAAGTGTGTTATGGGTCTGCCCAGAAACCCCACATGAGGATAAACCTTAACAGCCCTCGAGGGCACCCCAATATCGAAGGCCATCCTGTGCAATAATGCTCTGTCTGACAAAGCCTGAGCCCCGACTTCCTGACAGCCACCCAGAAAGAGGGACCCACACCCAGCAGGTGGAACTTCCATATCCCGGGTCTGTCATCTCTCCCCAACCTGGGTATTCAGGCATCTGTCCCCAGACCTTAGCTCCAATCCCTGCCTATGGGGGAACCTGAAGCACAAAAGACTACTCCTCCTTCCTCATGGCAGAAAACCTTGCTGTTGGGATGGGTGTCCAACCCTCAGTGTGGGAGCCAGCTTCATGGCCCATGAGACCACACCTAGTCATGGGGGCCACCTTGGGCACAAACAGGTATTGTGGGCATCAGCTTTAGTCTGCTTTCAAACAAGCCTACTGAGGGTTCTCAGTAGCTGTACCAGGAACCCTCATACCAGGCCTGCCACACCTCTTTATCCCAATCCAAAACCTTGGTGGGGTTTTCCAAAGCTCCCGGACCCGGAGCCCGTCTCTGGAATCCCTGTTTTGGTTGGACCCCTGAGATGGAAAACAGCACTCTTCCCTTCCCCCAGAAAGACACCAAACTCTTGGGAGCCGGGCGCAATCCCCAGAGTGGAAGAATCTCCCATATCCCCATGAGGCCACTCCTGGATTCGGCGACCATCCTGGACACACAATCCAGACAGAAAAGCCTGCACTACCGCCTACCAGTCACCCTCATTTCAGATCCCGAGGAGCTGCCCTCAGGGACTGCAGATCGTGCTTGCGATCACCTCGTCCCTAACCCTAACCCGAGATTGTGTTTGCAGGTTTCTGTCCCAAAAGCCCTGTCCCACATGCCCTCCAGGTTGGGCCCTCAGGAGCCACACTGCAGGACCTTGCACCTTCCAGAAGGAAACTTTTCCCGTCACCGTTGCCCAAACCCTCCACATTAGGAGAAACCTGCAAGGCCCCTGAGCCCACCCCAATATTGTAGGCTTCTCTGGACCCAAGTGGGCAGTCTGACACATCCCAAGCAGCTACCTCCAGGCAGACACCAGGTCAATAGACTGACTCAGAAGATTGAACCTGACATGCACCAAGGACGTCCTCGGAACCCGAGCTTAAGTTTTCAGGCATCTATCGCCAGAGGCCAATTCTCCAATAGTAACTTAAGGTCCAACATGTGGTCCCTGAGCCACATAACTGTAGCACCTCCTGTCCCCGGGGGAAATTTGCTCTTGGGACTTCTGCCCAACCCTCAGGGAAGGAGAATGTTCCATGGCCCCTAAGCCACCACCGCATTCTAAGGTCTTCCTGGACACAAATCACCATGATGACCCAGCAGCATGAGGCTCCATGTCAACTCAGCCCCTTGTTGCTTCGCCCCAGAGCCACCAGATCGAACCTGCCACGTTCATTGTCTGCAAGGGGAATGTGAGGTGGGCTTTGCAGGCATCCATGTGGAGAGATCTGCTACCTAATCATTCCAGATGGGGGACGCTGGAGCCATTCAAATGGACTCCCTGTGTCCCCCAGAAGGAATTGTTGCTATTTGAAGCAGCTCACAAGCCCCAGCATTGGATAACCTCCGTGGTCTCATAGGGCCACCACTTCATGAGTCGGCCATCATGGACACAAACTCGGGCGTGTGAGAACATCTGATTATCGCCCTATCTCAGGGGCTGGAGATCTCGAATCAGCTGCTGCACTTTGGAAGTGCCATACGCTCGGCACTGGATTTAACCATATCTTGTGTGTTCTGACTTCCATCCTCCCACTCCTGGCCCACGAGCCCTCCACACTGGGAATTCTGGAGCCACAATGCAGTATTCTGCCTGCCAACTCTAAGGAGGAAGTGCGCTATGGGTCTGCCCAGAAACCCCACATGAGGATCAACATGCACGGCCCTCGAGGGCACCCTAATATCAGAGGCTGTCCTGTGCACTAATGCTCTGTCTGACAGAGCCTGAGCCCCGACCACCTGTCAGCCACCCAGAGAGCTGGCCCCAAATCCAGCAGGTGGGACTTGCCATGTCCCGGGGCCATCATCACTCCCCAAACTGGGTATTAAGGCATCTGTCCCCAGAAATTAGCTCCAATCCCTGCCTATGGGGGAACCTGAAGCACAAAAGGCTCCTCCTCCTCCTTTCCCATGGCAGAAAACCTTGCTGTGGTATGGGTGTCCAACCCTCAGTGTGGGAGCCAGCTTCATGGACCATGAGTCCACACCCAGTCATGAGGGCCACCCTGGGCAGAGACAGGCATTGTGACCCTCAGCCTGAGCTTTCTTTCAAACAAGCCCCCTCATTAGCTAGACCAGGAACCTGCATTCCGGGCTTGCCACGCCCGTGGGCCCCAATCCTAAGCCTCCGTGGGGTTTTCCAATGAACCAGGACCCAGATCCCGTCCCTGGAATCCATGTTTTTGGGGGACACCTGAGATGGAAAACAACACTCTTCCATTCCCCCGGAAAGACACCAAACTCTTGGGAGCTGAGAAAAATCCCCAGATAGGAAGAATCTCCCATGCCCCCATGAGGCCACCCCTGCATTCCGCGGCCATCCTGGACATACAGTCCGGACAGAAAAGCCTGAACTTCTGCCTATCAGTCACCCTCATATCAGATCCCGAGGAGCTGCCCTCAGGGTCTGCAGATCGATCTTGTGATCACCTCTTCCCTAAACCTAACCCGAGGTTGTGTTTGCATATTTCTTTCCCCAAAGCCCTGGCCCACATGCCTTCCAGGTTGGGGTCTCTGGAGCCACACCGGAGGACTGTGCCTGCCCTCGAGAAGGAAACTCTGCCCGTCATCGTTGCCCAAACCCTCCACAAATGGAGAAACCTGCAAGGCCCCTGAGTCCACCCCAATTTCATAGAGCTCTCTGGCCCCAAGTGTGTGGTCTGACACACCCTGAGCACCTGCCTCCAGGCAGACACTCAGGTCAATGGCTTGCCTCAGAAGATTGAACCTGACATGCCCCTAGACCTCCTCAGTACCCTAGGTTAGGTTTCAGGCATCTGTTGCCAGAGGCCTATTCTCCAATACCAACTTAGAGTCCAACATGTGTTCCCTGGCTACACAACAGAAACCCCTCCTGTCCCCAAGAGAAAAACTTGCACTTGGGAGCTGTGCCCAACCTTCAGTGTAGGAGAACCCTGCATGGCACCTGAGCCACTGCCACATTCTAAGGTCTCCCTGGACACAAACCAGCATTGTGACCCATTGGCAGGAGACTCCATGTCCACTCCGCCCCCTTGTTGCATCGCCCCATAGACACCAGTTTGAACCGGCCACGTTCCTCCGATCTAATGGTAACACGAGGTGGGCTTTGCAGGTATCCATGCAGAGAGCATGGGATAACCTCCGTGACCTCATAGAGACCCCAGTCCATGAGGCAGCCATCATGGACACAAACTCCAGCATGAGCAAACCTCTGACACTCGCCCTTACTGATGGGCTGGATATCTTGAATCAGCCTTTGCACTTTGGAAGTGCCATGCGCTCGGCACTGCACTTAACCATAACTTGTGTTTTCTGACTTCCGGCCTCAAACTCCTGGCCCGCAAGCCCTCCAGATTGGGAATTCTGGAGCCACGACGCAGCATTCTGGCTGCCATCCACAAAAAGAAAGTGCGCTATGGGTTTGCACAGAAACCCCACATGAGGATCAACCGGCATGGCCCTGGAGGGCAACCCAATATCAGATGCCATCCTGTGCACTAATGGTCTGTCTGAAACAGCCTGAGCCCCGACCTCCTGTCAGACACCCAGATAGCGGGCCCCACATACAGCAGGTGGGACCAGCCATGGCCCGGGGCCATCATCTCTCTCCAACCTGGTATTCAGGAATCTGTCCCCAGACCGTAGCTCCAATCCCTGCCTATGGGGGAACCTGAAGCATAAAAAACTACCCGTCCTTCCCCATGCAGAAAACCTTACTGTTGGGATGGGTGTGCAACCTTCAGTGTGGAAGAGAGCGGCATGGCCCATGAGACCACGCCCAGTCATGAAGGCCGCCCTGGGCACAAACAGGCGTTGTGATGCTCAGCCTGAGCCCACTTTCAAACAAGCCCTCTCTGTAGCTGGAGTAGGATCCCACATCGTGGGCCTGCCTCAGACATAAGCGCAGATCCTAAGCCTCAGTGGGGTTTTCCAAATTGCCCGGACCCAGAGCCCGTCTCTGGAATCCCTGTTCTGGGGGAACCCCTGAGATGGAAAACAGCACTCTTCCCTTCCCACAGAAAGACACCAAACTCGTGGGAGCTGGGCAGAATCCACAGAGAGGAAGAATATCCCATGTTCCATGAGGCCGCTGCTGCATTCCACGGCCATCCTGGACACACAATCCAGACAGAAAGACCTGAACGACCGCCTACCAGTCGCCCTCATTTCAGATCCCGAGGAGCTGCCCCCAGGGTCTACATATTGCGCTTGTGATCACCTCGTCACTAAACCTAACCCGAGTTCGTGTTTTCAGTTTTCTGTCCCCAAAGCCCTGGCCCACGTGCTCTCCATGATGGGGCCTCTGGAGACACACTGCAGGACTGTGCCTGCCTTCCCGGAGGAAACTCTTCCTGTCATCATTGCCCAAATGAGATGCTGGGCATCTTGAATCAGTCACTGCACTTTGAATGCGCCATGCTCTCGGCAGCGAACATAACCATAGCTTGTGTTTTCTGACTTCCGTCCTCACACTCCTGGCCCGCTAGCCCTCCAGATGGAGAATTCTGAAGCCATGGCACAACATTCTGCTTGCCCACCCCAAAGAAGAAGTGTGCTATGGGTCTTCCCAGAACCCCCACATGAGGATTAAACTGCACGGCCCTCTAGGGCACCCCAGTATCAGCGGCCGCCCTGTGCACTAATGCTCTGTCTGACACAGCATTAGCCCCGACCTCCTGTCAGCCACTCAGATAGCAGACACCATATCCAGCAGGTGGGACCTGCCATGGCCCAAGGCTGTCATCTCTCCCCAACCTGGGTATTCAGGCATCTGTCCCTACACCATGATCAATACATCACTACCTATGGGGGAACCTCAAGCACAAAATACTACTTCTCCTTCCCCATGGGAGAAAACCTTGCTTTTGGGATGGTGTCCAACCCTCAGTGTGGGAGCCAGCTGCATGGCCCATGAGACTACACCCAGTCATGAGGGCTGCCCTAGGCACAAAAAGCATTGTGACCCTCACCTGAGCCTGCTTTAAAACAAGCCCCAACGGTACCTGGACCAGGAACCTGCATACTGGTCGTGCCACACCACTACGCTGGTGGGGTTTTCCCTCAGTGTGGTTAACCCTCGTGGGGTTTTCCAGGCACAAGGACCCAGAGCCCCTCTCTGGTATCCCTGTTTTGGGGGGAACCCTGAGATGGAAAACAGCACTCGTCCCTTCCCCCAGAGAGAGACACCAAACTCTTGAGAGCTGGATGGAATCCCCAGAGAAGAAGAATATCCCAAGTCCCCATGAGGCCACCCCTGCATTCTGCAGCATTCCTGGAGACACAATTCAGACAGAAAAGCCTGAGCTACCGCCACCCAGTCACCCTCATTTCAGATGCAGAGGATCGGTACTCAGGGTCTGTAGGTCGCGCCTGTGATCATCTCGCCCCTGAACTTAACCTGAGTTTGTTTTTGCATATTTCTGTCCCCAAAGACCTAGCCCACATGCTCTCCAGCATGGGGCCTCTGGAGCCAAATCGCAGGACTGTGCCAGCCTTCCTGAAGGAAACTCTGCACATCACAGTCCTCGGCTACAATGATAATGCGAGGTGGGCTTTCCAGGCATCCATGCAGAGAGTTCTGCTACCCAATCATTCCACATGGGGGACACTGGAGCCATCAAAACCCCGGACACCCCTTTCCTGCACAAAGAAATCTTGTTGTTTGGAGCAGCTCACAAGCCCCAGTATGGGATAAACTCCATGGCATCATAGGGATTCCCCTACATTATTCGGCCATAATGTACCCAAACCCCGGCGTGAGTGAACATCTGGGACTCACCCTTCTTCAGGGGCTGGAGATCTCGAATCAGTCGTTTCACTTTCGAAGTGCCATCCTCTTGGCACCGAACTTAACCATAGATTGTGTTTTCTGACTTCCGTCCTCACACTCCTGGCCCGCTATACCTCCAGATGGAGAGTTCTGGAGACATGAAACAACATTCTGCCTGCCCACCCCAAAGAAGATGTGTGCTATGGGTCTGCCAAGAACCCCCATATGAGGATCAAACTGCACGGCCCTCGAGCACAAACCAGTATCAGAGGCGGCCCTGTGCACTAATGCTCTGTCTAACACAGCATTAAACTTGACCGCCTTTCAGCCACCCAGATAGCAGACCCCATTTCCAGCAGGTGGGACCTGCCATGGCCCAAGGCCATCATCTCTCCCCAACCTGGGTTTTCAGGCATCTGTCCCTACACCTTTGCTCAAATCCCTACCTATGGGGGAACCTGAAGCACAAAAGGCTACTCCTCCTTCCCCAAGGCAGAAAACCTTGCTGTTGGGATGTATGTCCAACCCTCATTGTGGGAGCCAGCTGCATGGCCCATGAGACCATGCCCAGTCATGAGGGCCGCCCTGGGCACAATCAGGCATTGTGACCATCAGCCTGAGCCTGCTTTCAAAAAAGCCCTCTTGGTAGCTGGACTGGGAACCCGTGACACACCCCTAGGCCCAAATCCTAACCCTTGGTGGGGTTTTCCAGGCGCACGGGCCCAGAGCCCATCTCTGGAAACCCTGTTTTGGGGGGACCCCTGAGATGGAAAACAGCACTCTTCCCTTCCCCTGGAGAGACACCAAATTATTGAGAGTGGGCGGAATCCCCAGAGAGGAAGTATATCCCATGGGCCCATGAGGCCACCCCTGCATTCTGCGGCCTTCCTGGACACACAATCCAGACAGAAAAGCCTGCGCTACTGCCTCCCATTCGCCCTCTTTTCAGATCCAGGGGAGAGGATCTCAGGGTCTGCAGATAGTGCCTGTGATCACTTTGCCCCTAATCATAACCCGAGTTTGTGTTTGCAGACCTTTGTCCCAAAACCGTAGCCCACATGCCCTCCAGGATGGAGTCTCTGGAGCCACACCTCAGAATTGTGCCTGCCCTCCCGAAGGAAACTCTGCCCGTCACAGTGGCCCAAACCCTCCAGATTAGGAGAAACCTGCAAGACCCCTGAGCCCAACTCAATTTCACAGAGTTCTCTGACGCCAAGTGCGCCATATGACACACCCTGAGCACATGCCTCCAAGCAGACACCCAGGTCAGTGGCCCTGACTCAGTAGATTGAACCTTCCATGCCCCTAGGACCTCCTCGGAACCCTAACTTAGGTTTTTTGGAATCTGTCCCCAGAGGCCAATTTTCCAATACCAAATTATGGTCCAACATGTCTCCCCTGAGTCCCACCACACAACACCTCCTGTCCCCAGAAGGAAAACTTGGTTTTGAGAGCTGTGCCCAACCGTCAGGGTAGGAGAATCCTGCATGGCCCCTGAGACACCGCCACATTCTAAAGTCTCCCTGGAAACAAACCAGCATTGGGACCCATCAGCATGACACTCCTTGTCCACTCAGCCCCCTTGTTTCTTTGTCCCAAAGCCAACAGATCAAAGCTGCCACATTCCTTGGCTGCAATGGTAACGTGAGGTGTGCTTTCCAGGCATCCATGTGGAGAGCTCTGCTACCCAATCATTCCACATAGGGGACATTGGAGCCATCAAAACGGACTCCCCCTTTCCCACAGAAGGAAATCTTGCTGTTTGAAACAGCTCACAAGCCCCAGCGTGGGATAAACTTGACCTCATAGGGCCTCCCTTCTATTAGTCGGCCATCATGGACACAAACTCCATTGTGAGCGAACATCTGATGCTTGTCCTTCCTCAGGTGCTAGAGATCTCGAATCAGCTGCTGCCCTTTGGAAGTGCCATGCGCTGGTCTCCAAACTTAATCATAGCATGTGTTTTCTGACTTCCATCCTCACACTCCTGGTCTGTTAGCCCCCCAGCTTGAATATTCTGGAGCCACGATGCAGCATTCTGCCTGCCCAAGAGGTGCGCTTGGGTCTGCCCAGAACCCGACATGAGGATCCAACTGCATGGCCCTCGAGGGTACCCCAGTATCAGAGACTGGGAACTTGGGTCCAGAGATCTCTACAAAATTGGCGTGGGCTCAGGTGCCTTGCAGGTTACTCCTAATCTGTAGGATTTGGGCAACTCTAATGGGCAAAGTTTCCTTTGGGAGGGCAGGCACAGTCCTGCCATGTGGCTCCAGAGGCCCCATCCTGGAGGGCATGTGGGCCAGGGCTTTGGGAACAGAAATCTGCTAATACAAACACGGGTTAGGGATAGAGGTGAGGTGATTGCAGGCGCGATCTGCAGACTCTGAGGGCCGCTCCTCTGGATCTGAAATCAGGGCGACTGGGAGGCAGTAGTGCAAAGTTTTCTGTCTGGATTGTGTGTCCAGGATGGCCACGGAATACAAGGGTGACCTCATGGGGCCATGGGATATTCTACCTGTCTTGGGATTCCGTCCGGCTCCCAATAATTCGGTGTCTCTCTCGGGGAAGGGAAGAGTGCTGTTTTCATCTCAGGGGTCCCCCCAAAACAGGGATTCCAGAGACGGGCTCTGGGTCCGTACACGGGGAAAACCCCACCGAGGGTTAGGATTTGGTCCTACGGGCATGGCAGGCCTGGTATGTGGGTTCCTTTTCTAGCTACCAAGGGGGTTTGTTTGAAAGCAGGCTCAGGCTGAGGTTACACAATGCCTGTTTGTGCTCAGTACAGCCCTCATGACTTGGCGTGGTCTCATGGGCCATGCAGCTGGCTCCCACACTGAGGGTTGGACACCCATCCAAACAGCAAGGTTTTCTACCATGGGGAAGGAGGAGTACTCTTTTGTACTTCAGCCTCCCACATAGGTAGCGATTTGAGATAAGGTCTGGAGACAGGTGCCTTAAAACCCAGGTTGGGGAGAGATGATGGACTCTGGCCATGGCAGGTCCCACCTGCTGGTTATGGGGCCCACTATATGGGTGACTTAAAGGAGTTCAGGGCTAAGGCTGTGCCAGACAGAGCATTGGTGTACAGGGCGGCCTCTGATACTGGGATGCCCTCGAAGGACATGCAGGTGGATCGTCATGTAAGGTTTCTGGGCAGATCCATAGTGCACTTCTTTGCAGTGGGCAAGCAGAATGCTGCGTCGTGGCTTCAGAATTCTCAATCTGGATGGTTAGCAAGCCAGGAGTGTGAGGACAGAAGTCAGAAAACACATGCTTTGGTGAAGTTCGGTGCTGAATGCATGGCAGTTCCAAAGGGCAGCGGCTGATTTGAGATCTCCAGCCCCTGAGGAAGGGCAAGTGTCAGATGTTCACTCACGATGGATTTTGAGTCCATGGCCGACTTTTGGATGGGAGGCCTTATGAAGCCAAAGATTTTATCCCACGCTGGGGCTTTTGAGCTGCTCCAAACAGCAACATTTACTTCTTCGGGAAAGGGGGAGTCAGTTTTGATGGCTCCAGTGTCCCCCATATGGAATGATTTGGTAGCAGAGCTCTCCGCATAGATGCCTGTAAAGCCCACCTCACGTTACTATTGCAGCCAAGGAATGTGGCAGCGTAGATCTTGTGGCTTTGTGGCAAAACAACAAGGGGGCTGAATTGACATGGAGTCTCTTGCTGATGGGTCACAATGCTGGTTTGTGTACAGGAAGACCTTAGCATGTGGCAGAGGCTCAGGGGTCATGCAGGATTCTCCTACACTGAGGGTTGAACACAACTCCCAAGAGCAAGTTTCCCATATGGGGACAGGAGGTGTTCTGTTGTGTGGCTCAGGGACCACATGTTGGACCATAAGTTGGTATTGGAGAATAGGCCTCCGGGCAAAGATGCATGAAACCCAAGCTAGGGTTAGGTGGCATGTCAGTTTCAATCTTCTGAGTCAGGGCCATTGACCCGGGTGTCTTCCTGGAGGCAGGTGCCCAGGGAGTGTCAGTTAGTCTGTACACTTGCGTCCAGAGAGCTCTATGAAACTGGGGTGGTCTCAGGGGCCTTGCAGGTTTCTCCTAATTTGGAGGGTTTGGGCAACTGTGTTGGGCATAGTTTCCTCTGGGATGGCAGGCACAGTCCTGCAGTGTGGCTTCAGATTCCCCATCCTTGAGCGCATGAGGGCCAGGTCTTTCGGCATATGGGGCCTGCTATATGGGCGGCTGGCAGGAGTTTGGGACTCAGGGCGTGTGAGTCTGAGCATTAGTACTCAGGGAGGCCTCTGATATTGGGGTTCCCTCGAGGGCCATGCCTGTTGATCCTTTGTGGGGTTTCTGGGTGTTGCATCCATTATCAAAGAACGAGACTTAGACTAAGTGAAAATTATGCAAAGCCTTATTCTATGCCAAGCATTAGAAGTCAGACTGAACGACCAGGGCCACCTCCAAAGACAGCGACCACCCGTTGGTCTTACAGGCTACTTTTATCGGGAACAACTGCAGAAATCGACATATGTGGCTTTGGCTGTTGGATGTCTCCTACCTATGTTTTAATAACAGTTACCTGAAACAGATACTAGTAACTGCTGAGGCGTTTCTTAAACAACAAAATGGCCTTGTTTTAGGGATTTTTTTTAGCCACAGTTACCAGGAACTGATATCAGTAACTGCTGAGGCATTTATTAAACAACAAGATGCCTACCTAGGCAACATGGAGTCACTATGTAGGCCCAGGCAGGCCCTAGGGTTTAACAGGTTTTAACGTGGAATTGGACCCAACATTCCCCTCTTTTCTTTGGAGATTAGTCAATTCTTTGGCTTTTTCTGAACTGCAAGCAAACTAGGCTCCGGTGGGGGCCTCAAAGAAGTTAGTGATGATAGTAGGGACTGTTATGGCCCATTGGGCTGTTTTAGGCCAATGAGGAGTTTTCTGGATGCTGCTGAGTAGAAACAAGGTCAAAAGTTATGAAATCCTTCTGAGTCTTAGATTTTGTTCACAGTTGGTGGTGTCCACCAGTAGTGGCTCCTATTTCTTGGGGGTGTTCTTGCTTTTGGCTCATTTGGTGTAACACATGTGAATCTAGGTCCTGATGTTTTTGTTTTTTTTTAATGCTATGGGGGTGGTCATTATGATAGTGAATGATTCTTTTCAGTGAGACCTCAAGGTTTTCACTCGGTTGCGGTGAATCCAACCAAGTCTCTGGGTTGGTAAGGATGTGGTTCTATCTCTGTCTCTGTCGCAGTGCAGTAAGTTTGGATCCCTGCGTGGGTTTTTTTAAGACAGACTGCAGCACCTGCAGTGACTGAAGTACAGACTGATCAGTTATTTCTGCTAGGGCAACCTCTTGTAGTCGTGTTCAGAGTGGAGGGGGTCTCCTGAATATTATTTTAAATGGGGTAACCTTGTTTAAGTAGGGTGTACATCATGCCCTAAGGAGGGCAAAGGGAAGGAGATCCACCCATCCACTGTCAGATTCCAAAATTAACTTTGCCAAGGTTTCTTTAAAAGTCTGGTTCATTTTCTCTACTTATCCAGAACTCTGGGGCCAGTAGGCACAGTGCAGTTTCCAATTAGTGCCTATGGCCTTGTCCAATGCCTGTGAGACTGAACTCACAAATGCAGGGCTGTTGTTTGACCCGATCATGAGAGGCAACCCAAACCTAGGAATTATTTTTTTAGTAGATTTTTGGCTACTATTTCTGCCATCTCATGTTTGGCAGAAAAAGTCTCTACCCAGCCTGAAAAGGTATCTATAAAAACTAACATATATTTGTGACCAATGGGTTCTGTTATTATCCCTATGGAATACTAGGTAAGATCATCTAAGCTAGTTATTGTGTAACTTCTCTAAGTTTACCTCAAGTTGTCTAGTTTAGGTAAACGGATATTTAAAGACAACAAAATTTAGAACTAATATTCACAAAGGTGTGTTATTGAAACATAATTTTCCTTTCTAAAATAACCCTCATTTTCAGAGATAGCCAGATCAGGACTTATTTATTTGAAAAGTTCAGTTTTAATAAACTTGGACTAATTATTTACATAAGCTCCACAAGAACAGTGAGTGATCATATAGATCTTTTAGAATCTGCTTTTCTGGAACTTTTTATAAGGAATCTCTAGGTTGAACTTGTAATAGCCTCTCCAGGCCAGAAGCCAAGCCACGTACTTGCTATCGGAGATGCCTGCAATACCAATCAATTTGGGCGAATTTCTCTTTATGAGGTCCTCAAAGTATCCTGACGTTCCTGCACCTGCCAGGATGTGACATTCTTTACTCACCTGGTGAGGCTGCTGGGAACTCTGTAAGCAAGATATTAGGCCAACAGTTTTAAGGGGTTTTATGGCTCCAGGTTTTATAAAGTCAATCTTAGTTTCTTTAAGCTGTCTGGTCATATCCGAGTCTTCCTTAAATATGATATTCCAGTCAAAGCCTTGGTAAAATAACCAGTGTTTCCAGTGGTGTCCTGTTACAAGTAGAACAGATTCTTATTGAACTTATGCAAATGACTGATTGCCATGGAAGAAAGAATACTTGCTGAGACTTTTTGAGTTTTAGAGGGTTCAGAGAGAGAGAAAGGTTGATTGTTTTGATTTGTTTACAAATGAATATTTTGACATCTCTGTAATTTACAGATAACTTAATATCTGGTTGCACCATAACACCAGAGCACCAGGGGGTGCTCTTCTCTAGTCTGGAAGAGCAAACATCAGTTCCTCTAGTCGCATGTTACTAATTCTGGTTTAGTCTGAATGCAGTTTTTAACTTAGTTCTGGAAATTATTACCCATTTTACTTCTAGGATTTTTAACATGTCAAATACCTGTATTTGTCCTGAAAGTTCTTTATATGAATCTCTTTTAAGGTAAAACTTCTTTTACAAGAGAATTAAAACAATTATAAGTGACAAAAACTCAGAATAGATATAGTTAAAGAGCTGAGATGAGAGTTTACAATTTAACTGGCAAGAAAAATCAAGTTACTTCTGTGACATATAATATTTCAAAATTACAATATCAAGTGATGACCATATCAAAAGTTTAAAAGTTTAGGAAATACATAGAATTTCTATAATAGTTATAGTATTTGCCCAAATGTAACCCAAGGTTTATCGTTGGTTTAGCAGTGCTTTCTGAGTAGCTTAACATACCAAGGAAAAGCCTTATGAGTCAAAGAGATCTCATTTACAATTTAAATTTTGTTGACAATTGCTAAAATGTAAGTTTTAAAGCACATGACTAAATAGGGTTACGGATGAAGCAAAACATAGAAACTGGTTTCTCTGGGTGGGCAAAGAGAAAACCATTTATATTCTCTTTTTAACATCAGATCAATTAATCTAAGAAAACTTTGTCTTTTTTAACAGAGAGAAAGCAGACTTTTTTTTATACCAGTGTTTTTTAGTTTAATAATAGTCAACATTTACTTGAGTGGATCACCAATATAGATTTGTCATGACACAGGGCCTTAGTTTTCCCTTTTTTGAATACTATGCCTCTTTTGAACAGAAACATTTTTATAGGAAAAGATTTATTAGTCTTTTTTTCCTTCTTATGAGTATATTCATCAAAACTGATCTAAAATGGCTAAATTTCCAACATATTTCATTGTTCTGTTTCAAACCTATAAGCCAAGGCAAATAAAGGTCACTTTCCCCAAGCCTTCTATGACTTAATAAATACCCTCAAGTTTAGTTTTTATTATTTTCTTTCATGTTCTCGTGAAACCAGATATTTTTATTTTAAGACACAACTACTTACTCTCTCAGGCCCTCTTTTTGTGTGTGTGTACAGTTTTTCTAAACTTACTATCAGTTATCAGTCAACTGCCTTTCCTCTGGTTTTTTAGACAACATTAAAACTTTTAATAAAAATCTTAACGGCATTTTTCTTTTCGCAGTTTAGAATACATGGAGTCATTTTATGTGTATTTATCATTCTTATGTGCTACATTTTAAAATTCATTTTAATCTTAGTCCGTCCTGACCATACCCAAAATTTCTTTTTTGAAGATTTTCCTTCACAGACCTTTTACAACATTTTTTTGCATCTAGGTTTTGTCCCAAGTCATTTTTTTTCCAAACAATTATCTCATTTAGGACAAAATTACCTTTTATCTTTAACAAAATGTATTTCCATTCCTTATCTTTCTTATGTATCTCCTACTTTTTACATATAGGGTTATTTTTCTTACTTCCATCAGTCTTAGTCACAGTTAGCAGAATTTTTGATTTTTAGAAACACTTTAGTCTCTAGTGATGGTTAAGTATTAACCAATTGTGAACAGTTACAATAGAATTCTGTAGATGGCAAATTTATGAATCAGTTAAGTACAAAACATGCTTACCAATAGATTTAAATATTTTTTTGCAGTAATAAGTCAAAAGCACAAACCTACATCTAATATTCAATGCTTCAGTACTTTATCCTATTTGGTTAAGACACAGATTTCCAACAAATTTAATTCCATTTGTCATCCAAGCAAACCTTTAAAGTTTCAGGTTACCAAAGACTTTGAAAGCTACTTTAACAATTACCCATAAAATCTTTGATACAGACAATTAATCATAAGTTCAGTTATTTCTTTGCTAACAGATTTTAACAAATAACATGAGCTTATTTGACCTTCAGTAAACTTTGATTGAACTTTCACATTTACTGCTGTAACATTAAAGACATGTCTACCTTAATTAAACCAACAAACTTAATTTAGTTTAAGTACTGATTTACGTTTCATCTGGACCCACTCCATTTTTTAAAAAAATTATTATTTACTTGACAGCGAGAGATCACAGTAGACAGAGAGGCAGGCAGAGAGAGAGGAGGAAGGCTCCCTGCTAAGCAGAGAGCCTGATGTGGGGCTCGATCCCAGGACCCTGAGATCATGAACTGAGCTGAAGGCAGAGGCTTAACCCACTGAGCCACTCAGGCACCCCCCACTCCATTTTTAATGTTTACCGGGTGGGAAGATCTGGAGTCGGGGGTGTTAGGTCCAGGGGGTGCTCTTTTGGTTTCTTGACAGTGAAGAGAGAAGGATGGTCTAGAGGCCAGTTATGCCAGCCGCACTGAAGCTGGTGCAGAAACAGAAGGGGGAGACAGAAGAACAAAGTATGTCAAAGACAACCAGAGACCCAGCGGCTCTTACCCAGAACTTGCTGCTGGTGTGGATTTTTTTGGTCCCCTACAAACATTCGCCAGCAGGATTTTCTCGGGCCCCTAGAAACCAGTAACAGAACAGAAGAAAAAGACAAGAGAAAGACAACTACAGACACAGCAGCTGGTGGGGCTTTTCTAGGTCCCCTGAATGCCTAGGGAGACATGAATGCCTTGGCGATCTACCAGAAGAGGGATGGGCCGTCGCCGCATCCACTCCACTCCTGGAGAGCATGGCTGCATCCAACTTGTACCTGGTGGGCCACACTTTGGAGCTCCGCAACCAGAAGGACAGACCGGATCTCACAAAATAAAATATTGAGATCTTATCTCCGGAGGCTTTTCCCAGAAATTCTGATGCCAGCTCAGGTCTCGCCATTTGATCCCGGACGAGCCCCCAAATGTTGAGTCCATTATCAAAGGAATGAGACTGAGACAAAGTGAAAGTAATGCAAAGCCTTATTCTATGCCAAGATTTAGGAGTTAGACTGATGGGCTAGGGGAATGAGGCTGAGACAAGTGAAAGTTAGGTGAATCTTTATTCTATGACAAGCATTAGAAGTTAGAATAACTGGCCAGGGCCACCTCCAAAGAGAGGTCTTACAGGCTAGTTTTATAGGGCACAACTGCAGACATCTGCATATGTGGCTTTGGCTGATTGGATGTCGCCTACCTGTGTGTTTTAGTAACTGCTAACCAGAACGGATACTAGTAACTGCTGAGTCGTTTCTTAACAAAATGGCCTTGTTTTAGGTATGTGTTTTAGCAACAGTTACCTGGAACTGATATCAGTTACTGTTAAGGCATTTATTAAACACAAAATGTCTATATAGGCAACATGGAGTCACTAAGCTATGTAGGACCAGGCAGGCCATAGTGGTTTAACAGGTTTAAATGTGGAATAGGCCCTAACATTGGCAAAGCCATAGTGCAATTCTTCTTTGCACTGGGCAGGCAGAATGCTGTGTTGTGGCTCCAGAATTCCCAATCTGGAGGGCTTGAGGGCCAGGAGAGTGAGGACGGAAGTCAGAAAACACAAGCTATGGTTAACTTCAGTGCCGCGCGCATGGCACTTACAAAGTGCAGCAGCCGATTCGACATCTACAGCCCCTGGGTAAGGGCAAGTGTCAGATGTTCGCTCATGCTGGAGTTTGTGTCCATGATGGCCGGCTAATGGAGGGGTGGGCCTATGAGGCTATGGAGGTTATCCCATGCTGGGGCTTGTGTGCTGCTACAAACAGCAAGGTTTCCTTCTGTGGGATGTGGGGAGTCCATTTTGATGGCCCCAGTGTCCCCATATGGGAACATTCTGTATGGATGCCTGGAAAGCCCACCTCGCATTACCATTGCAGCCAAGGAATGTGGCAGCTTAAATCTGGTGGCTCTGGGGCAAAGAACAAGGGGGCTGAGTTGACATGAACTCTCATGGTCATGGGTCACAATTCTGGTTTTTGTCCAGGGAGACCTTAGAATGTGGTGGTGGCTCAGGGGCCATGAAGATTCTCCTACCGTGAGGGCTGGGCACAGCTACCAAGAGCAAGTTTTCCTTCTGGGGAGAGGAGGGGGTTCTGTTGTGTGGCTCAAGGACCATATGTTGGACCAAAAGTTGGTATTGGAGAGTAGGCCGCTGGGGACAGATGCCTGAAAAGTTAATCTATAGTTCCAAGGAGGTCCTAGGGGCATGTCAGGTTCAATGTTCTGAGTCAGGGCCATTGACCTGGGTGTCTGCATGGAAACAGGTGCCCAAGGTGTGTCAGACTGTGCACTTGCGTCCAGAGAGCTCTACGAAATTGGGGTGGGCTCAGGGGCCTTGCAGGTTTCTCCTAATCTGGAGTGTTTAGGAAACTGTAATGGGCAGAGTTTCCTTCAGGAAGGCGGGCACAGTCCTGCAGTTTGGCAAAAGAGGCCCCATCCCAGAGGGCATGTGGGCCAGGCCTTTAGGGACAGAATTCTGCAAACACAAACTCAAGTTGGGCTTAGGGGCGAGGTGATCACAGGCATGATGTGCAGACCCTGAGGAAAGCTCCTCAGAATCTGAAATGAGGGACACTGGGAGGCAGTAGCACAGGCTTTTCTGTCTGGATTGTGGGTCCAGGATGGCCGCGGAATGCGGTGGTGTCCTCATTGGGACACGGGAGACTCTTCTTCTCTGGGGATTTCGCCCGGCTCCCAATATTTTGGTGTCTCTCCGGGGGAAGGGAAGAGTGCTGTTTTCCATCTCAGGGGTCCCCCCAAAACAAGGATTCCAGAGATGGGCTCTGGGCCCCTGCACACGGAAAACTACACAGGGGCTTTTGATTTGGGCCTAGGGGCGTGGCAGGCCATGTATGCGCATTCCTGGTCCAGCTAGTGAGGGGGCTTGTTTGAAAGCAGTCTCAAGCTGAGGGTCACAATGCCTGCTTGTGCCCAGGGCAGCCCTCAAGACTAGCCATGGTCTCATGGGCCATGTAGCTGGCTCCCACACTGAGGGTTGGATGCCCATCCCAAAAGCAAGGTTTTATGCCATGGGGAAGGAGGAGTAGTCTTTTCTGCTTCAGTTTCCCCTATTGGCAGGGATTTGAGCTAAGGTCTGGGGACAGATTCCTGAATATACAGGTTGGGTAATGATGACAGACTCTGGCCAAGGCAGGTCCCACCTGCAGGATATGGTGCCCGCTCTCAGGGTGGCTGACAATAATTCGGGGCTCAGGCTGTGTCAGACATAGCATTAGTGCACAGGGAAGCCTCTGTTATTGGGAAGCCCTCGAGGGCTGTGCATGTGGATCCTCATGTGGGGTTTCAGGTCAGAACCATGGCACACTTCTTTGTAGTGGGCAGGCAGAGTGCTGCTTTGTGGCTCCAGAATTCCCAATCTGGAGGACTTGCAGGCCAGGAGTGTGAGGACAGAAGTCAGAAAACACATCTTTTGTTAAGTTCAGTGCCAAGCGCATGACGCTTCCAATGTGCAGCAGCTGATTTGAGATCCCCAGCACCCGAGTGAGGGCGAGTGTCAAATGTTCGCTCACGCTGGAGTTTGTGTCCATCATGGCCACTAATGGGGTGGGTGGCCCTATGAAGCCATGTAGGGTATCCCACGCTGGGGCTTGTGAGCTGCTCCAAACAGCAAGTTTTCCTTCTGCGGTATGGGATATTCCGTTTTGATGGCTAGAGTGTCCCGCATATGGAATGATTGGGTAGCAGAACTCTCTGCATGGATGCCTAGAAAGCCCACCTCGTGTTACTATTGCGGTCGAGGACCATCGCAGGTTTGATCTGGTGGCTCTGTGGGAAGCAACAAGGGGGATGACTTGACATAGACTCTTATGCTGATGGGTCACAATTCTGGTTTGTGTCCAGAGAGACATTAGCATGTGCCAGTTGCTCAGGGGCCATGCAGTATTCTCCTACCCTGAGGGTTGGGAACTGCTCCCAGGAACTAGGTTTCCTTCTGGGACAGGAGGGGTTCTGTTGTGTGGTTCAGGGACCACATTTTGGACCATAAGTTGGGATTGGAGAATAGGCCTCTGGGGACAGATGGCTGAAAACCTAAGCTAGGTTTCTGAGGAGGTCCTAGGGGCATGTCAGGTTCAATATTCTGAGTCAGGGCCATTGACCTGGGTGTCTGCCTGGAGGCAGGTGCCCAAGGTGTGTCAGACTGTGCACTTGGGGCCAGAGAGCTCTATGAAATTGGGGGTGGGCTCAGGGGCCTTGCAGGTTTTCTCCTAATCTGGAGAGCTTGGGCAACTGTGATGGGCAGAGCGTCCTTTGGGAAGACAGGCACAGTCCTGTGGTTTGGCTCCAGAGGCCCCATCATGGAGGGAATGTGGGCCAGTGCTTTGGGATAGAAGTCTGCAAACAAAAACTTGGGTTAGAGTTAGGGGCGAGGTTGCCCCTAAGGAGGAGATTGCAGGCACGATCTGCAGACACTGAGGACAGCTCTTTGGGATCTGAAATTAGGAAACCCTGGAGACGGTAGCGCAGGCTTTTCTATCTGGATTGTATGTCCAGGATGGCCTCAGAATGCAGTGGTGGCATCAAGAGGCCATGGGAGATTCATCCTCTCTGGGGATTCCCCTGGGTTCCCAATAGTTTGTTCTCTATCCGGGGGAAGGGAAGAGTGCTTTTTTCCATCTCGAGGTCACCCCAAAGCAGGTATTCCAGAGACGGGCTCAGGGCCGGGGCCTTGGAAAATCAAACCGAGGTGTAGGAATTGGGCCTAGGGGTGACGCAGGCCCGGTATGCAGATTCCTGATGCAGCTACCCAGGGTGCTTGTTTGAAAACGGGCTCAGGCTGAGAGTCACAATGACTGTTTGTGCCCAGGGTGGCCCTTGTGACTGGGCGTGGTCCAATGGGACATACAGCTGGCTCCTACACTGAGGGTTGCCAAACCATCCCAACAGTAAGGTTTTCTGCCATGGGGAAGGAGGAGTAGTCTTTTGTGCTTCAGGTTCTCCTATAGGCAGGGATTTGAGCTAAGGTGTGGGGACAAATGCCTGAATACCCAAGTTGGGGAGAGATGACAGCCTCGTGCTATGGCAGGTCCCACCAGCTGGATATGGGGCCCGCTATCTCGGTGGCTGACAGGAGGTCAGTGCTCAGGCTCTGTCAGAGAGAGAATTAGTGCAGAGGGCAGCCTCTGATATTGTGGTGCCCTCGAGGCTAGTGCAGGTGGAATCTCATGTGGGCTTTCTAAGCAGACCCATAGCGCACTTCTTCTTTGCGGTGGGCAGGTAGCATGCTGCATTTTGGCTCCAGAATTCCCAATCTGGAGGGCTTGCGGGCCAGAAGTGTGAGTGTGGAAGTCAGAAAACACAAGCTATGGTTCAGTTCAGTGCCGAGCACATGGCACTTCCAAAGTGCAGTGGCTGATTTGAGATCTCCAGCCCCTGAGTAAGGGCGAGTGTCAGATGTTCGCTAACACTAGAGTTTGTGTCCACGATGGACGACTAATGGAGGGGTGGTCCTATGACGCTATGGTGGTTATCCCACGATGGGGCTTGTTAGCTGCTCCAAACGGCAAGGTTTCCTTATGCGGGATGGGGGAGTCCGTTTTGATGGCTCCAGTGTCCCCCATATGGAATGATTGGGTAACAGAACTCTCCACATGAATGCCTGGAAAGCCCACCTTGCATTACCATTGCAGCCGAGAAACGTGGCAGCTTCAATCTGGTGGTTCTGGGGCAAAGCAACAAGGTGGCTGAGTTGACATAGACACTCATGCTGATGGGTTACAAGGCTGGTTTGTGTCCAGGGAGACCTTAGAATGTGGTGGTGGCTAAGGAGCCATGCAGGATTCACCTACCCTGAGGGTTGGGCACAGCTCCCAATAGCAAGTTTTCCTGCTGGGGACAGAGGGGGTGCTGTTGTGTGGCTCAGAGACCACATGTTGGTCTCATACCAAAAGTTGGCATGGGAATGTAGGCCACTCAAGACAGATACCTAAAAACCTAAGCTAGGGTTCCAAGGATGTCCTAGAGGCATATCAGGTTCAGTTTTCTGAATCAGGGCACTGACCTGGGTGTCCGCCTCAAGGAAGGTGCTCAGCGTGTGTCAGATTGTGCACTTGGGGCCGGGCCACAAAGGTCTACGAAATTGGGGTGGACTCAGGGGCCTGCAGGTTTTTCCTAATCTGGAGGGTTTGGGCAACTGTGATGGGCAGGGTTTCCTTTGGGAGGGTCGGCAGAATCCTCTGGTGTGGCTCCAGAGGCCTGATCATGGAGGGCATATGGGGCAGGACTTTGGGGACAGAAGTCTGCAACACAAACTCAGATTTGGTTTACGGGCAAGGTGATCACAGGAGCGATCTGTAGACCCTGAGGACAGCTCCTCAGAATCTGAAATGAGGGCCACTAGGAGGCGGTAGCGCAGGCTTTTCTGTCAGGATTGTGTGTCCAGGGTGGCCTCTGAATGCAGGGGTGACCTCATGGGGACATGGGAGATTCTTCTGCTCTGAGGATTCTTCCCGGTTCCCAATAGTTTGGTGACTTTAGGGGAAAGGGAAGAGTGCTGTTTTCCATCACAGGGGTTCCCCCAAAATAGGGATTCCAGAGAGGGGATCTGGGCCCTGCCGCCTGGAAAACCCCACTGAGGGGTAGATTATGGGCCTAGGGGTATGGCGGCCTGGTATTCAGGTTCCTCATCAAGGTACCAAGGGTGCTTGTTTGAAAGCGGACTCAGTCTGAGGGTCACAATGCTGGTTTGTGCCCAGGGCACCCCTCCTGCCTGGGCGTGGTCTCATGGGCCATGCAGCTGGCTCCTACACTGAAGGTTTCACACCCACCCCAACAGTAAGGTTTTCTGCCATGGGGAAGGAGGAGTAGTCTTCAGTGCTTCAGGTTCCAACATAGGCAGGGATTTGAGCTTAGGACTGGGACAAATGCCTGAATACCCAGGTTGGGTAGAGATAACGGACAGGAGATTGGGGCTCAGGCTGTGTCAGACAGAGCATTAGTGCACAGGGAGGTTTCTGATATTGGGGAGCCCTCGAGGGCTGTGTATGTGGATTCTCATGTGGGGTTTTTGGGCAGACCCTTAGCGCACTTCTTCTTCGTGGTGGGCAGGCAGAATGCTGTGTTGTGGCTCTAGAATTCCCAATCTTTAGGGATTGCGGGCCAGAAGTGTGAGGACGGAAATCATAAAACACAAACTCTGGTTAAGTTCAGTGCCGAACACATGGCACTTCCAATGTGCAGTGGCTGATTCAAGATCTCCAGCCCCTGAGGATGGGCGAGTGTCAGATGTTTGCTCAAGCTGGAATTTGTGTCCATGATGGCTGACTAATGGAGGGGAGGCTCTATGACGCTATGGAGGTTATCCCACACTGGGGTTTGTGAGCTGCTCAGAACAGCAAGGTTTCCTTCTGTGGGACAGGGTGAGTCCATTTTGACTCCCAGTCAAGAGGGCCACCATGGGCACAAACAGGTATTGTGTACCTTCAGTCTGAACCCGCTTTCAAACAAGCCTCCTTGGTAGCTGGACCAGGACCCTGCATACCAGGCCTGCCACATCCCTGTACCGCACAAGGAAACATTGCTCTTGGAGAAGCTCACAACCCCCAGCATGGGGAAAACATCCAGGGCCTCATGAGGCTCCCCCTTCATGAAGGAGCCATCACAGACACAAACTCCATCCTGAGTCAACGTCTGATACTCGCCCTGACTTCAGAGCCAGGAGAACAGGATTCAGCCTATGCAGAGTGGGCGTACCATTCCCTAGGCCTGAATCCTAATCCTAGCTTGTGTTCTCAGACTACCGTCCTCACACTCCTGGCCCACAAGGCCTCCAGATTGGGAATTCCAGAGCCACAACATGGCACTCTGCCTTCCCACCGGAAGACAAACATTGCCTTATGGGGCTGCTCAGAAACCCCAAATGAGGATCAACCAGCATGGCCCTCGACCGCACCCCAATTTCATAGGCTGCCCTGGGCACTAATGCTCTGTCTGACACAGCCTGAGCCCAGAACTGCCATCAGACACCCAGACAGCTGCCTGCATGCCCAGCAAACCGGACCCACCATAGCTTTAGGCCGTCATCTCTTCCCAACCTGGATTCTCAGGCATCTGAACCTAGACCTTTTCTCCAATCCCTGCACCAGCTGGAACCTGATGCACAAATCAGAACTCCTCCTTCCCCATGGCAGGACACCTAGCTTTTGGAATCGTTCAAGTCTTCAGGGTAGGATAAATCTGCATGGCCCATGAGGCTATGCCCATAATTCAGGGCCTCCTTGGGCACAAAGAGGCATGGTGACCCTTAGCGGGAGCCCCGTTTTCAAATAAGCCCTCTCAGCGGCTGGACCAAACTGGCATATGGGGCTTGCCATGCCCCTAGGCCACCAATCCTAACCAGAGGTTGGTTTTTCAGTTGCCCTTACCCAGTGCTCTGCTCTGGATTCCCTCTTTTGGTGGAACAAATGAGGCAGAAAACAGGACTCCTCCCTTCCAAAAGAATGACCCCAAACTCTAGGGAGCAAGGCCATATACACAGAGAGGGAGACCAGTCCATGGCCCATGAGGCCACCCCTAAATTCCACGGCCATCCTTGACACAAAATCCAGAGACAAAAGCCTGAGCAACTGCCTTACACTCGCCCTTCTTTCTTATCCTTAGGAGCCCCCCTCATGCTCTATACATCGGGTCTGCCATACCCTCGGCCCCAAACCTAAGCCGAGTTTGTGTTTTCACACTTCTGTCATCACAGCCCTGGCCCTCACATGCTCCAGGTTGAGGCCTCTGGCGCCACACCGCAGGACTGTGCCTGCCTTCTCCAAGGAAACTGTGCCTATTCCAGTGGCCACAACCCTACAGATGAGGAGAAACCTCCAAGGCCATCGAGACCATCTATAGTGTAGGCCGCCCTGGACATACAGGGGCATTCTGACACAAGCTGAGCAACTACCTCCAATCAGACTTGCAGAGACATGTCCTCAGAGACAGAAGATTGAAACAGACAGGCCCCAAGGCCCTAATCCAAACCCTAGCTTTGGTGAACAGGCGTATCTCCTCAGAGGGCTGATTTTGAATGTCAGTATATGGGGGTTTCCTGAGGCACCAAATAGAACACCAATTGTCGCCACATGGGAAGCTTTCAAATTGGAACTGTGCCAAACCCTCTGGATAGGAGAATCTTGCAGGGCCCCTGAGCCACTGGCACATTCCAAGGTCTCCATGGACACAAGCCCACATTATGACCCATACTCAGGAGAGTTCTTTTCACCTCAGGTCGCTGGGTAGCTCACGCCAGAGCCAGGAGATCGAACCTGCCTAGTCGCAAAGAGCCAATGGGAATGCGAGGTGGGGTTTCCAGGCATCCATCCTTAGAACCCTGCTCTTGAGTCTTTCCGTATGGGGCGTCCTGGAGCCACCAAAGAGGACTAGACTGTCCTGCAGGAGGAAAGCTTGCGGTTTGGAGCTGTTCACAACACCCATGGTGGCAAAACCTCCAGGGCCTCATGAGGCCCCCCCTTCATGATGAGGCCCCCCCTTCATGATGAGGCCATCATGGACACAAACTGCTGCCTGAGCCAACGTTTGATAATCGCCATGACTTCAGAGGAAGGAGATCTCCATTCAGCCTCTGCAGAGTGAGCCTGCGGTGCCCTCGGCCAGAAACACACACCTAGCATATGTTTTCAGACTACCATCCTCACACTCCTGGACCACAAGCCCTCAAATTCTGGAGCCACAACAGAGCACACTGCCTGTCCTCCAGAAGAAAAACACTGCCCTATGGGACTGCCCAGAAACCCCAAGTGAGGATCAATCTGCATGGACCTCGATCGCACCCCAATTTCATAGGCTGCCCTGGGCACTAATGCTCAGTCTGACACAGCCTGAACCCAGACTTCCAGAGAGACACACAGACAGCTGGCCGCATGCCCAGCACATCGGACCCACCCTGCCCTTAGGTGGTTATCTCTTGCCCACCTGGATTTTCAGGCCTCTGAACCTAGACCTTTTCTCCAATCCCCACAAAGGGAGGAACCTGATGCACAATTCAGACGAGATCGGGCACGTTCAGGGTGGTATGGCCGTAGACCTGATGCACAATTCAGATCTCCTACTTCTACCCTCCTACTCAGGGTAGGAGAATCCTGCATGGCCCATGAGGCTATGCCCATGCTTGCAGGCTGCCTTGGGCACAAACAGGCATGATGACCTTCAGCGGGAGCCCCATTTTCAAATAAGGCCTCTCAGCGGCTGGACAAAAAGCCAGCATATGGGCTTGCCATGCCCCTAGGCCCCCAATCCTCACCAGAGGTCGGGTTTTCCAGGCACCTGTTCCCAGTGCTCTGCTGAGGATGCCCTCTTTTGGCAGGACACTTGAGGCAGAAAACAGGACTCCTCCCTTCCCACAGAATGACCCCATTCTTGCGGTTTGGAAGAGCTCACAGTCCCCAGAGTGGGAAAACCTCCATGGCCTCATGATGTCCACTGTCATGAAGGGACCATCATGGACATCAACTCCAGCCTGAGCCAATGTCTGATCCTCGCCCTGACTTCAGATGCAGGAGATCTCGATTCAGCCTCTGCAGAGTAGGCTTGCTGTGCAATTGGCCAGAAACATAACCCTAGCATGTGTTTTCAGACTTCTGTCCTCACAGTCCTCGCCCACAAGGTCCCCATTTTGGGAATTACAGAGCCACAATGCAGCACTCTGCCTGCCCTCCAGAAGAAAAACATTGCCCTATAGGGGTAATCAGAAAGCCCAATTGAGGATCAAACTGCATGGCACTGGAACGCATTTGAATGTCATATGCTCCCCTGGACACTAGTGCTCTGTCTGACACAGCCTGAGCCCAGACCTCCCGACAGACACACAGACAGCTGGCCGCATGCCCAGACCATTGGAGCCACCATGGCCTTAGGCCGTCATCTCTTCCCGACCTGGGTTATCAGGCCTCTGAACCTAGACCTTTTCTCCAATCCCTACTCAGGGCGGAACCTGATGCACAATTCAGAACACCTCCTTCCCCATGGCAGGACACCTTGCTGTTGGAATCATTCAAGCCTTCGGGCAGGTGAAAGGTGCATGGCCCATGAGGCTACGCCCATGTGTGCAGGCCGCCTTGGGCACAAACAGGCATGGTCACCCTCAGCAGATCCCCATTTTCAAATAAGGCCTCTCAGCGCCTGGATCAAGAGCCCACTTATGGGGTTTGCCATGCCCCTAGGCCGCCAATCCTAACCAGAGGTCGGGTTTTCCACTCACTCGTATCCAGGGCTCTGCTCTGGAATCCCCCTTTTGGATCAATACCTGAGGCAGAAAACACGACTCCTCCCTTCCCAAAGAATGACCCCAAACTCTTGAGAGCCAGGCCATTTACCTGAAGAGGGAGACTCATCCATGGCCCATGACGTCACCCCTCCATTCCATGGCCAGCCTAGACCCAAAATCCAGAGACAAAAGCCTGAGTGACTACATCACATTCACCCTTCTTTCTTATCCTGAGGAGCTCCCCTCACGCTCTGTACATCAGGCCTGCCATACCCTTGGCCCCAAACCTAAGCTGAGATTGTGTTTTCAGATTTCTGTCAACACAACCTGGCCCACTCACCGTCCAGGCTGAGGCCTCTGGAGCGACACTGCAGAGCTCTGTCTGCCCTCTCAATGGAAACTGTGCCCATTATAGTGGCCACAACCCTAAAATGAAGAGAAACCTCCAAGGCCCCCCAAGGCCATCCCAATAGTGTAAGCTGCCCTGAACAAACAGGGGCATTCTGACACAAGCTGAGCAACTACCTCCACTCAGACACACAGACAGATGTCCCCAGAGACAGAAGATTGAAACGGACAGGCCCCAAGGCCCTCATCCGAACCCTAGCTTTCGGGTCCAGGCATCTCTCCTCAGCGGCCTGGTTTCGAAAACCAGCATAAGGCGTTTTCCTGAGGCACCAAACAGAACACCTCTCGTCTCCACATGGGAAGCTTGCTATTTGAGCTGTGCCAAACACTCCGGGTAGGAGAATCCTAGAGGGACCCTGAGCTACGGCCACATTCCAACGTCTCCATGGACACAAACCCACATTAGGAACCATACTCAGGAGAGTCCATTTCAACTCATCCCCCTGTGTAGCTTGCCCCAGAGCCAGCAGATGGAACACAGGGAGGGAGATTCATCCACGGCCCATGAGGCCACCCCTCCTTTCCACGGCCAACCATGACCCAAATCCAGAGACAAAAGCCTGAGCAACTGCCTCACACTCGCCCTTTATTCATATTCTAGCTCTGTAGATCGGTCCTGCCATATTCTCAGCCCTGAACCTAAGCCGAGTTTGTGTTTTCATGTTTCAACACAGCCCTGGCCCACACACCCTCCAGGCTGAGGCCTCTGAAGCCACACCGCAGGACAGTGCCTGCTTTATCGAAGGAAACTGTGCCCATTCCAGGGACCACAACCCTACGGATGAGAAGAAACCTACAAGGCCCCCGAGGCCATCCCAATAGGGTAGGGTGCCCTGGACAGACAGGGGCTTTCTGACACAAGCTGAGCAACTACCTCCAATCAGACACACAGACAGATATCCCCAGAGACAGAAGAATGAACCAGACTGTCCACTAGGCCCGAATCTGAACCCTAGCTTTGGTGTCCAGGTGTCTCTCCTCAGAGGCCTGGTTTCAAACACCAGCACATGGGAGTTTCCTGCGGCACCAAACAGAACACCTCTCGTCTCCACATGGGAAGCTTTCAAATTAGAACTGTGTCAAACCCTCTGGGAGGAGAATCTTGCAGGGCCCCTGAGCCACCACCTCATTCCAAGGTCTCCATGAACACAAGCCCACATTATGACCCATACTCAGGAGAGACCTTTTCAACTCAGGCCGCTGGGTAGCTCATGCCAGAGCCAGCAGATCAAACCTGCCGTGTCACTAGGAGCCCCTGGGAATGCGAGGTGGGGTTTCTAGGCACCATCCTGAGAAACAAGCTCTCGAGTCTTTCCAAATGGGGCGTCCTGGAGCCATCAAAGAGGACTAGACTATCCTAAAGGAGATCTTATGGTTTGGAACAGCTTACAACACCCAGCGTGGTAAAACCTCCAGGGCCGCATGAGGCTCCCCCCCCCTTCATGAAGGGGCCATCATGGACACAAACTCCAGCCTGAGCCAACGTCTGATATTCACCCTGACATCAGATGCAGGAGATCTCCATTCAGCCTCTGCATAGTGGGCCTGTGGTGCCCTTGGCTGGAAACATAACTCTCGCATATGTTTTCAGACTCCGTCCTCACACTCCTGGCCCACGAGCCCTCCAGATTGAGACTTCCAGATCCACAAAGAAGCACTCTGCGTGCCCACCAGAACAAAAATTTTGCCCTATGGGGCTGCCCAGAAACCCCAAAGAAGGATCAACCTGCACGGCCCTCGAACTCACCGCAAATTCATAGGCTGCCCTGGGAACTAATGCTCTGTCTGACACAGCCTTAGTCCAGACCTCCCGACAGACACCCAGACAGCTGGCTGCATGCCCAGCACGTCGGACCTACCATGGCCTTTGGCCATAATCTCTTCCCAACCTGGGTTTTCAGGCCTCTGGACCTAGACCTTTTCTCCAATCCCTGCACAGGGCGGAACCTGATGCACAATTCAGAACTCCTCCTTCCCCATGGCAGGACACCTTGCTATTGGAATTGTTCAAGCCTTCAGGGTAGGAGAAACTTGCATCGCCCATGAGGCTACACCCATGGTTGCGGGCCACCTTGGGCACAAACAGGCATTGTGACTGTTGAGGCTGATTCCACATTAAAACCTGTTAAACCCCTAGGGCCTGCACTGGCCTACTTAGCCATAGTGACTCCATCTTGCCTAGGTAAACATTTTGGTGTTTAATAAATGCCTCAGCAGTTACTGATATCAGTTCTAGGTAACTGTTGCTAAAACACACACCTAAAAAAGGCCATTTTATTTAATCAGTTCCAGGTAACTGTTACTAAAACACACATCTAAAACAAGGCCAGACAAGTGGAAACATCCAATCAGCTAAAGCCACATATGTAAAGGTCTGCCATTGTGCCCTATAAAACTAACCTGTAAGACCAAGGGGGGGGGGGTCGCTCTCTTCAGAGGCGGCCCTGGCCAGTCAGTCTGACTTCTAATGCTTGGCACAGAATAAAGCTTTACATAAATTTCACGTTGTCTCAGCCTCGTTTCCCTGGCCGGTCAGCGTAACTTCCAATGCTTGGCATAGAATAAGGCTTTGCATAACTTTCACTTTGTCCCAGTCCCGTTTCTTTGATAATGGACCCAACAGTGACCTTCAGCAGGAGCCCCATTTTCAAATAAGGCCTCTCAGCAGCTAGACCAAGAGCCCGCATATAGGGCTTGCATGCCCCTAGGCCCCCAAACCTAACCAGAGGTCGGGTTTTCCAGTCGCCTGCAAGAGAGCTCTGGTGTGGAATCCCTCTTTTGGAGGGACACGTGAGGCAGAGAACAGGACTCCTCCCTTCCCACAGAATGACCCTAAACTCTTGGGAGCCGGGCCACATACCTAAAGAGGGAGACTCATCCATGGCATGGCCCATGAGGCCAACCCTCCATTCCACGGCCATCCTTGACCCAAAATCCAGAGACAAAAGCCTGAGTGACTGCCTCACACTTGCCCTTCTTTCTTATCCTGAGGAGCTCCCCTCATGCTCTGTACATGGGGCATGCCATACCCTCGGCCCCAAACCTAAGCCGAGATTTTGTTTGCAGACTTCTGTCAACACAGCCCTGGCCCACACATCCTCCAGGCTGAGGCCTCTGGAGCCACACCACAGGAAAGTGCCTGCCCTATCCAAGGAAACTGTGCCCATAATAGTGGCCACAACCCTAAAGATGAGGAGAAACTTCCAAGGCAACCGATGCCATGCCAATAGTGTAGGCTGCCCTGGACAAACAGGGGCATTCTGACACAAGCTGAGAAACTACCTCCACTCAGACATGCAGACAGATGTCCCCAGAGACAGAAGATTGAAACGGACAGGCCCCAAGGCCCTGATCCAAACCCTAGCTTTCATGTCCAGGCATCTCTCCTCAGAGGCCTGGTTTCGAATACCAGCATATGGGGATTTCCTGAGGCACCAAACAGAACACCTATCATCTCCACATAGGAAGCTTGCTATTTGAAGCTGTGCCAAACCCTACAGGGCCCCTCAGCCACAGTCACATTCCAAGGTCTCCATGGACACAAACCCACATAACGACCCATATTTAGGAGACTCCATTTCAACTCCGTCCCCTGGGTCGCTGGCCCCAGAGCCAGCAGATGGGAACCTGTCTTGTTGATAGGAGCTCATGAGAATGGGAGGTGCTGTTTCCAGGCACCCATCCTTAGAACCCTGTTCTCAAGTCTTTCCGTATGGGGCATCCTGGAGCCATCAAAGAGGACTAGTCTGTCCTACAGGAGGAAAGCTTGCGGTTTGGAGCTGTTCACAACACCCACGTGGGAAAACCTCCAGGGCCTCATGAGGCTCCCCCTTCATGACAGGGCCGTCATGGACACAAACTGCTGCCTGAGCCAACATATGATAATCACCTTGACTTCAGAGGCAGGAGATCTCGATTCAGCCCTTGCAGAATGGGCCTGCCATGCCCTCTGTCGGAAACCTAACCATAGCTTGTGTTTTTGGGCTTCCATCCTTATACTCCTGGCCCACAAGCACTCCAGATTGGGAATTCCAGTGCCACAACGCAGCACTCTGCCTGCCCACCAGAAGAAAAACTTTGCCCTCTGGGGCTGACCGGAAACCCCAAATTAGCATCAAATTGAATGGCCCTTGACTGAAGCCCCATTTCATAGGCTACCCTGGGCACTAATTCTCTGTCTGAAACAGCCTGAGCCTAGACCTCCCGACAGACACCTAGACAGCTGGCCGCATACCCAGCATATCTGACCCGCCAAGACCTTTTTCCGTCATCACTTCCCAATCGGGATTGTCAGGCATCTGAACCTAGACCTTATCTCCAATCCCTGCACAGGAGGGAACCGGATGCACAAATCAGAACTCCTCCTTCACCATAGCAGGACACCTTGCTGTGGGCATGGTAGGAGTAACCTGCCTGGCCCATGAAGCCTCGCCCATGCTTGAGGGCCGCCATGGGCACAAACACGAATTGGGACCCTCAGCGGGAGCCTGGTTTTCAAAGAATGCCTCTCAGGGGTTTGACCAAGAGTCCGCATATGGGGCTTGCCATTCCCCTAGGTCCACAATCCTAACCAGAGTTCAGGATTGCCAGGCACCTGTTCCAAGGGCTCTGCTTGGATTGCCCTCTTTTGGAGGGACACCTGAGGCAAAAAAAAAAAAAAAGGACTCTTCCTTTCCCAGAGAATGACCCCAAACTCTTAGGAGGCAGGCCACATACCCAAAGAGGGAGACTCGTCCATGGCCCATGAGGCCGCCTCTACATTCCACGGTCATCATTGACACAAAATCTAGGGACAAAAAACCCTGAGCAACCACCTCACACTCCCCCTTCTTTCATATCCTGAGGAGTTCCCCTCACGCTCTCTAGATCAGGCATTCCATACCCTTGGCCCCAAACCTAAGCCAAGTTTCTGTTTTCAGGCTTCTGTCCCCACAGCCCTGGCACATACACTATCCAGGCTGCGGCCTCTGGAGTCACACCACAGGACTGTTCCTACCCTCTTCAAGGAATCTGTGGCCATTCCAGTGGCCACAATCCTACAGAGGAAGAGAAACCTTCAAGGCCCCCCGAGGCCATCCCAGTAGTGTAGACTGCCCTGGACAGACAGGGGCATTTTGACAAAAGCTGAGCAACTCCCTCCACTCAGACATGCAGAGAGGTGTCCCCAGAGACAGAATATTGAACTGGACAGACCCTTAGTCCCCAATTTGAACCCTAGCTTTGGTGTCCAGGTGTCTCTCCTCAAGGCCTGGTATTGTATGACACATTTGGGGGTTTCTTGAGGCACCAAACAGAATAGCTCTCATCTCCACATGGGAAGCTTGCTCCTTGGAGCTGTGTCAAACCCTCAAGCTATGAGAATCCTGCAGCTCCCCTGAGCCCCCGCCACATTCCAAGGTTTCCATGGACACAAACCCATATTAGGACCCATCCTCAGGAGAGTCCATTTCAATGCATCGCCCTGGGTAGCTCGCCTCAGAGATAGCAGATGGAACCTGCCTTGTCACTAGGAGCCAATGGGAATGCGAGGTGGGTCTTCCAGGCATCCATCCTTAGAACCTGCTTCTCGAGTGTTTCAGTTGGGGCATCCTTGAGCCATACCACAGGACTCAACTTTCCCGCAGAAGGAAACCTTGCAGTTTGGAGCAGCTCACAAACGCTAGCGTGGGAAACCCTCCAGGGCCTCATGTGGTCCCCAATTCATGAAGGGGCCATAATGGACACAAAATCCAGCCTGAGCCAACATCTGATCCTTGTCCAGACTTCAGAGGCATGCGATCTCGATTCAGCCTCTGCAGAGTGGGCCTGCGTGCCCCCCGCCCGAAGCCTAAACCAAGCTTGTGTTTTCGGGTTTCCGTCCTCACACTCCTGGCCCACAAGCCCTGAAGATTGGGAATTCCAGAGCCACACTGCAGCACTCTGCCTGACCACCAGAAGAAAAAAGTTGCTCTCTGGGGTTTCCCAGAAATCCCAAATGAGGATCAACCTGCATGGACCTCGACCACACCCCCATTTCATGGGCTGCCCTGGGCCCTAATACTCGGTCTGACATACCCTGAGCCCAGACCTCCCGACAGACTCCCAGACAGCTGGTGGTATACCCAGCACTTCGGACCCACCAAGGTCTAATTCTGTCATCTCTTCCCAACCAGGAATTCCAGGCATCTGAACCTAGACCTTATCTCCAATCCCTGAATGGGGGAACCCAATGCACAAATCAGAAGTCCTCCTTCCCCATGGCAGGACACCTTGCTGTTGGCATGGTGTCAAGCCTTCAGTGTAGGAGCAACCTGCCTGGTCCATGAAGCCACGTCCATGCTTGAGGGCCGCCATGGACACAAACACGCATTGGGACCCTGAGCGGGAGCCCCGTTTTCAAAGAAGGCCTCTCAGCGGCTGGACCAAGAGCCAGCATATGGGGCTTGCCATGCCCCTAGGCCACCAATCCTAACCAAAGTTTGTGTTTTCCAGGGGCCCGATACCAGGGTTCTGCTCAGAATGCCCTCCTTTGGAGGGACACTTGAGGCATAAAACAAGACTGCTCATATCCGACAGAATGATCACAAACTCTTGGGAGCCAGACCAAATCCCCAGAGTGGGACACTCGTCCATGGCCGATGAGATCACCCCTGCATTCCACAGCCATCCTTGACACAAAATCCAGAGACAAAAGCCTGAGCAACCGTCTCACACTCGCCCTTCTTTCCTATCCCCAGGAGCTCCCCTCACGATCTGGTGATCGGGCCTGATATATCCTCGGTCCCAAACCTAAGCAGAGTTTGTGTTTTCAGACTTCTGACCCCAAGCCCTTTCCCACACACCATCTAGTCTGGGGTCTCTTGAGCCACAACCCAGGACTGTGCCTGGCCTCTCCAAGGAAACTGTGCCCATTCCATTGGCCACGCCCCTCCAGATTAGGAGAAACCTCCAAGACCCCCGAGGCCATCCCAATATTGCAGGACGCCCTGTACAAACAGGGACATTCTGACACAAGCTGAGCAACTCCCTCAACTCATACATGCAGACAGTTCTCCCCAGAGACAGAAGATTGAACCAGACAGGCCCCTAGTTAATAATATGAACTCAGCTTTCATTTTCCGGCATCACTCCTCAGGGGCCTGGTTTCAAAGACCAGCATATGGGGCTTTCCTGAGTCACCAAACAGTACACCTCTCATCTCCACATTGGAAGCTTGCTTTTTGAAGCTGTGTCAAACACTCCAGGTAGGAGAATCCTGAAGGGTCCCTGACCCACTGCCACATTCCAAGGTCACCATGGATACAAACCCACATTATGACGCATCCTCATGAGATTCAATTTCAACTAAGCCCCCTGGGTAGCTCACCCCAGAACCAGCAGATCGAACCGGCATTGTCACTATGAGCCAAAGGGAATGCAAGGTGGGGTGTCCCGGCATCCATCAATAGAATGCCTGCTCTCGAGTCTTTCCATAACGGGCGTCCCAGAGCTAAACACCAGGACTCGACTGTCCCGCAGAAGAAAAACTTGCAGCTAGGAGTGGCTCACAACCCCCAGCGTGGGAAAACATCCATGGCCTCATGAGGCACCCCCTTCATGAAGGGGCTGTCACGGACATAATCTGCAGCCTGAGCCAACGTCTAATAATCGCCCTGATTTCAGATGCAGAAGATCTCTATTCAGCCTCTGCACATTGGGCCACCCGTGGCCTCGGCCCAAAACCTAACCCCAGGTTGTGTTTTCAGACTTTCGTCCTCACACTCCTGGCCCACAAGCCCTCCAGATTGGGAATTCCGGAGCCATACCACAACACTCTGCCTCCCCACCAGACGAAAAACGTTGCCCTATGGGGCTGCCCAGAAACCCCAAATGAGGATTAACCTGCACGGCCCTCAACCGCACCCCAATTTCATAGGATGCCCTGGGCACTAATGCTCTGTCTGACAGAGCATCAGCACAGACCTCCGGGCAGACACCCAGACAGCTTGCTGCACACCCAGCACTTCGGACCCGCCAGGGCCTTTGGACGTCATCTCTTCCCAACGTGGGTTTTTAAGCATCTTAACTTAGACCTTATCTCCAATCCCTGAACAGGGGGGAACCTGATGCACAAATCAGAACACATCCTTCCCCATGGCAGGAAACCTTGCTGTGGTCATGGTGTCGAACCTTCAGGCTAGGAGAAACCTGCATTGCCCATGAGGCCACGCCCATGCTTGAGTACCACCTTGGGCACAAATACGCGTTGTGACCCTCTTCATTAACCCTGTGTTCAGTAAGGCCTCTCAGTGGTGGCACAGAGAGCCCGCTATGGGGCTTGCAATGCCCCTAGGCCCCCAATCCAAACCAGAGTTCGGGTTTTCAGGTTGCTCCTACCTAGGATTCTGCTTTGGATTCCGTCTTTTGGAAGGACACCTGAGGCAGAAAACAGGACTCCTCCGTTCCCACAGAATGACCCATACTCTTGGGAGCTGAGCCAAATCACCAGAGTGGGAGACTCGTCGATGATGCATGAGGCCACCCATACATTCAACGGCCATCCTTGACACAAAATCCAGAGACAAAAGCCTGAGCAACTGTCTCACACTCGCCCTTCTTTCTTATCCCGGGGAAGCACCCCTCATGGTCTGGAGATCGTGACTGCTATATCCTCGGCCCCAAACCTAAGCCAAGTTTGAGTTTTCAGACTTCTGAGCCCAAAGCCCTGGCCCACACACCCTCTAGCCTTCGGCCTGTAGAGCCACATGGCAGGACTGTGCCAGTCCGATCCAAGGAAACTGTCCATTCTATTGGCCACAACCCTATGTATTAGGAGAAATCGCCAAGGATCCCAAGGCCATCCCAATATTGCAGGCCGCCCTGTACAAACAGGGGCATTCTGACATAAGCAGAGCAACTCCCTCCACTGAGACACGCAGACAGATGTCCCCAGAGACAGAAGATTGAACCAGACAGGCCTCCAAGCAATAATCAGAACCTTAGCTTTGGTTTGCTGGAATCTAGCCTCAGGGGACTGGTTTCAAAGACCAGCATATGGGGCTTTCCTGAGGCACCAAACAGAACACCTCTCATCTCCACATTGGAAGCTTGCTCTTTGAAGCTGTGTCAAACCCTCCTGGTAGGAGAATCCTGAAGGTCCCCTGAGCCACCGCCTCATTACAAGGTCTCCATGGACACAAACTCACATTTTGACGCATCCTCATGAGAGTCCATTTAAACTCAGCCCCCTGGGAAGCTCACCTTAGAGCCAGCACATTGAACTGGCCTTGTCGCTAGCAACCAATGGGAATGCGTGGTGTATTGTCCAGGCATGCATCCTTAGAATCCCTGCTTTCGAGTCTTTCCATAAGGGGCGTCATGGAAGCATCCACCAGGACTCAACAGTCCTGCAGAAGGAAACCTTGCAGTTTGGAGCAGCTCACAACCCCAGCGTGGGAAAACCTCCATGACCTCATGAACCCCCCTCCCCTTCATGAAGGGGCCATCATGGACACAAACTCCAGCCTGAGCCAATGTCTGATAATAGCCCTGACTTCAGGTGCAGGAGATCTTGATTCAGCCTCTGTACAGCGGGCCTGCTGTGGCCTCGGCCCAAAACCAAACCACAGATTCTGTTGTCAGACTTTCATCCTCACACTCCTGGCCCACAAGCCCTCCAGATTGGGAATTCCAGAGCCACAGGGCAGCACTCTGCCTGCCCACTAGAAGAAAAACTTTGCCCTATGGGGCTGCCCAGAAACCCCAAAGGAGGATCAACCTGCACGGCCCTCGACCACACCACAATTTCATAGGATGCTCTGGGCACTAATGCTCTGTCCGACACAGCTTGAGTCCAGACTTCCCAACAGACAACCAGACAGCTGGAAGCACACCCAGCACTTCGACCCGCCAGGGCCTTAGGCCGTTATCTCTTCCCAACCTGGGTTTTCAGGCATCTGAACATAGACATTATCTCCAATCCCTGAACACGGGGCAACCTGATGCACAAATCAGAACACCTCCTTCCCCATGGCAAGAAACCTTGCTGTGGGCATGGTGTCAGATCTTCAGGGTAGGAGAAACCTGCATTGCCCATGAGTCCACGCCCATGCTTGAGGGCTTCCTTGGGCACAAAAATGCATTTTGACCCTCTTCGTGATCCCCGTGTTCAGGTAAGGCCTCTCAGTGGTGGCACAGAGAGCCCACTATGGGGCTTGCCATTCCACTAGGCCCCCAATCCAAACCAGAGTTCGGGTTTTCAGGTTTCCCGTACCCACGGTTCTACTCTGGCTTCCATCTTTTGTACGGACACCTGAGGCAGAAAACAGGTGTCCTCCCTTCCCACAGAGTGACCCAAACTCTTAGGAGCTGGGCCAAATCTCTGGAGAGGGAGCCTCGTCCATGGCCCATGAGTCCACCCCTCCATTCCACGGTGATCATTGACAAAATTCAGAGACAAAATCCTGAGCAACTGTCTCACACTCGCCCTTCTTTCCTATCCCAAGGAGCTCCCCTCATGATCTGGAGATCAGGCCTGCCATATCCTCGGCCCCAAACCTATGCCAAGATTGTGTTTTCAGACATATGTCCCTAAAGCCCTTGCCCACACACCTTCTAGGCTGGGGCCTTTAGTGCCACATGGCAGGACTGTGCCGGCCCAATCCAAGGAAACTGTGCCCATTCCATTGGCCACACCCCTTCAGATTAGGAGATACCTCAAAGGCCCTCGAGGCCATCTCAATAGTCCAGGCCTCCCTGTACAAAAAGGGGCATTCTGACACAAGGTGAGCAACTCCCTCCATTCAGACACGCAGACAGATGTGCCCAGAGACAGAAGAATAAACTGGACAGGCCCCAAGGCAATAATCTGAACTTAAACTTTGGTTTCCCGGTGTCTCTCCTCAGGGCCTGGTATTGTATACCACATTTGGGGGTTTCTTGAGACACCAGATAGAACACCTCTTGTCTCCACATGGGAAGCTTGCCCTTTGAAGCTGTGTCAAACCCTCCAGGTAGGAGAATCCTGAAGTGCTCCTGAGCCACTGCTATATTCCAAGGTCTCCATGGACACAAACCCACATTATGACCCATCCTCACGAGATTCGATTTCAACTCGGCCCCCTTGGAAGCTCATCCCAGAGCCAGAAGATTGAGCCAGCCTTGTCGCTATGAGCCAATGGGAATGCGAGGAGGGGTGTCCAGTCATCCATCCTTAGAATCTCTGCTCTCGAGTCTTTCCATAAGGGGTGTCCAGGAGCCATCTACCAGGACTCAAGTGTCCCACAGAAGGAAACCTTGTGGTTTAGAGCAGCTCACAACCCCCGAAGTGGGAAAACCTCCATGGCCTCATGAGGCCCCCCTTCATGAAGGGGCTGTCATGGACCCAAACTCCAGCCTGAGCCATCGTCTGATAATCGCCCTGACTTCACGTGTAGGAGATCTCGATTCAGCCTCTGCATAGTGGGCCTGCCATGGCGTCGGCCCAAAACATAACCCCAGCTTGGGTTTTCAGACTTCTGTCCTCACATTCCTGAACAACAAGCCTTCCAGAGTGGAAATTCCAGATCCCCACCGGAGCACTCTGCCTGCCCACTAGAAGAAAAACGTTTCCTTATGGGTCTGCCCAGAAACCCCAAATGAGGATCAACTTGCACGGCCCTCAAACGCACCCCAATTTCTTAGGATGCCCTTAGCACTAATGCTCTTTCTGACACAGCCTGAGTCCAGAATTCCCAACAGACACCGAGATAGCTGGATGCACACCCAGCACCTCGGACCCTCCAAGGCCATAGGTCTTCATCTCTTCTCTACCTGGATTTTCAGACATCTGAACCTAGACATTATCTCCAATCCCTGAACAGGGGAGAACCTGATTCACAAATCAGAACACCTCCTTCCCCATGGCACGGAACCTTGCTGTGGGCATGGTGTCAAACCTTCAGGGTAGGCGAAACCTGTATTGCCCATGAGGCCATGCCTATGCATGAGGGCCACCTTGAGCACAAAAATGCATTGTGACCCTCTTCATGAGCCCTGTGTTCAGGTAAGGCCTCTCCAATCAACCACCAGGAAGGCTGGCTCCAGAGCCAGCAGATCGGAACTACTATGCCCCTTGGCCCAAATCCTAACGCTAGGTTGGGGTTTCAGGCATCCAAACACAGAGCCCTCCACTTGAATCCCTCCATAAGGGGGATGCCTGAGCCATACAACAGGACCCCACATCTCACCGAGAATGAAAGCATACTATTTGGAGCTGCACAAATCCCTCTGCAGGAGATACCTCTAAGGCCCCAGGAGGACATGCAAACATTCTGTAGCCCTAGTGGACACAAATTCTAGTCTATTGTGAGCAAGTGCCTGACACTCGTCCTAACTTCAGAATCTGGAGAGCTCGCCTCAGCATCAGCAGATAGCTTATCCATACTCTACACTCTAACCAGAAACTCAGCTTGTGTTGTCTGAATTCCCTCCCTTGAATCCTGGAATGCAAGCCCTCTAGACTGGGGACTCTGGAGCCACCACATAGGAGGCTCCCTGCCCTCCAAAAGTAAACCATCCCCTAAGGAACTGCACAAAACCCCTAGGTCAGGACAAACATGCCATCCCCGACTGCCACCCCACTTTCGTTCTCCACCCTGGACACTAATACAGTCTGACACAATATAAGTCCTGTCTTCCAATCAGCCACCACGATAGCTGGCCCCAGAGCCAGCATATCGGAACTGCCATTCCCATAGGCCCTAATCTTAACCTTAGGTTGGATTTTCTGGCATCCATACCCAGAGCCCTCCTCTTGAATCCCTCCATATGGGGACATATATGCCATACAAAAGGACTCCACATCTCCTCCAGAATGAAATCATACAACCTGGACCTCTGCAAATCTCCCAGAGCAGGAGAAACCTCCATGTCCCCAGCAGGCCACACACACATTTGGCAGCCCTAGTGGACACAAATTCTACTCTGGTCTGAGCGAATGCCTGACACTCACCCTAATTTCGTATTCAGGGGAGCTTGCCTCAGAATTTGCAGATCGGGGATTCATGCCCTACATCCTAACCGTACACTGAATTAGGTTTTCAGAATTCCATCCCTTGAGTACTGGAATGCAATCCCTCTAGGAGCCACCCCACAGGACTCTCCCTTCCCTGCAGCAGGAAACTGTGCCCTATGGAGCCCAACGATACCTGTAGATCAGGGAAAATGTGCACAGTCCATGATGCCACCCAGTTTTGTTCTCCACTGTACACTAATACACAGTCTGACACACCCTGAATCCGGTCCTCCAATCAGCCACTGGGATAGCTGGCCCCAGATCCAGCAGTTTGGAACTGCCATGCCCCTAGGCCCTAATCCTACCCCTAGGCTGGGGTTTCAGGCATCCATACCCAGAGTCCTCCTCTCGAATCTCACCACGCGGGGGAACCCTGAGAAACAGAACTTCTCCTGCCCCTAAGAAGGAATCCTTGCTTTGTGCAGCTGTGTATAACTCTCAGAAGTGGATGAAAGCTGCGTTGCCACTGAAGCCACGCCCAATTTTACATCCGGCCAGGACACAAAAACCCATTGTGACCATTAGCCTGAGCCCCATTTTCAACACAGCCCCATGGGTAGCTCTTCTCAGAGCCAGGATATAAGGCCTGCCATACCACTAGGATCTAACCCTAAACACAGGATGGCTCTTCAGGCATCCATACATAGAAACCTCTCTCAAATCACTTCATATGGGGGACCCATGAGGCATAAAACCGGAGCCACATGTCCTCCAGAATAGACCAAATTTTTGGAACTGCACAAAAACCCCAGAGCAGGAGCAAACTCCATGTCCCCACATTTGGCAGATGGCCTGGACACAAAATCCAGCCTTAGCGACCTCCTGACACTCGCCTTAACCTGAGATCCCCAGGAGCTCGCCCAACATCTGAATATTAGGCCTTCCATGTCCTGAGCCCTAATCCTAACGCTAGCTTCGGTTTTCAGACTTCTGTTCCAAGAGCCCTGGTCCACAAGCACTCCAGAGAGAGAAATCCAGAACCACACCATGGGACTTTGCCTACCCTCCAGAAGGAAACCATGCTCATTGGAGCTACAAAAACCCCAGATTTTAAGAAACCGGCACGACTAACAAGGTCACACCCATTTATGAACAAGACACTGGACCCTAATGCACATTCTTTCCCACAGCGTGAGCCCTGTCCTCCAATTAGCCACATACATAGCTGGCATCAGAGTCAGCAGATCGTTCTGCCATGTGCCTTTTCCCTAATGCTAACCCTAGGTTGGGTTTTTAGGTATCCATACCCAGAGCCCTGCTCTCGATTCCTCCATATGGGGACCCCTGAGTCATAGGGGGTTCACCTCTCACCAAGAATGAAATCATAGTATTTGGAGTTGCACAAAACCCACAGCAAGAGATACCTCTATGGCCCCAGGAGGACACCCACACATTCTGCAACCTTAGTGGACACAAATTCTAGTCTGGTCTGAGCAAATGCCTGACGCTCACCCTAACTTCAGAATCTGGAGAGCTCACATCAGCATCTGCAGAGTGGGGATCCATGCCCTATACGCTAAACATAAACTGATCTTGGGGTTTCAGAATGCCATCCCGTGAATCCTAGAATGCAAGCACTCTAGGCTGGAGACTCCAGAGCCAGCCCACAGGACTCTCCCTGCCCTCCAGAGGGAAACTGTTTCCTATGGAGTTGCACAAAACCCCTCGATTAGGGAAAATTTGAACGACCCCTGATTTCACCCCACATTGATTCTCTACCATGGACACTAGTACGCAGTCTGCCACATCCTGAGTCCTGTCCTCCAATCAGTCACAGGGTTAGCTGGCCTCAGAGCCAGCAGATCGGACCTGCCATACCCTAGGGCCTAATCCTAGCCCTAGGTTGGGGTTTCAGGCTTCCATACCAGAGCCCTCTTCTCGAATCCCATGACACGGCAGACTCCTGAGAAATAGAACAGAACTTCTCCTGACCCTCAGAAGGAATCCTTGGTTTTTGCAGCTATGTATAACCCTCAGTGGTGGAAGAAAGTTGTGTTGCCCCAGAGGCCAAGTGCAAATTTACAGGCGGCCCAGGACACAAACACCCATTGTGAACTTTAGCTTGAGCCCCATTTTCAACAAAGCCCCATGGGTATCTCTTCTCAGATCCAGGATATAAGGTCTTCCATGCCACTAGGACCTAACCCTAAACATAGGTTGAGGCTTCAGGCATCCATACCCGGAAACCTGCTCTCAAATCCCTCCGTATGGGGGACCCATGAGCCATAAAACAGGACAACACCTATACCCCAGAATAGGCCAAACTATTTGGAATTGTGAAAAAACCCCGGAGCGGGAGCAAACTGCAGGGCCCCTTAAGACCACCCCCACATTGGGCAGATCGCATGGAAACAAACTCCAGCCTGAGTGACCTCCTGACACTCGCTTTAACTTCAGATCCCCAGGAGCTCACCCAGCATTTGTAGATTGGGTCTGCCATGATCTAGGCCCTAACACTAACACTAGCTTCGGTTTTCAGTCTTCCATCTTGAGAGCCCGGGCCCACCAGCATTCCAGATACAGAACCCAGTTATGCATAACTCTGCATAAACTACAGAAGGAGACTGTGCTCACTGGAACTGCACAAAACCCACAGATTTGGAGAGACCCACAAGACTAACGAGGGCACCCTCATTTATGGAACACAAACCTGGATCCTAATACACATTCTGTCCTCAGCCTGAATCCCGACCCCCAGTCAGCCACCCATGTAGCTGGCCCCAGCTTCAGCAGATTGGACCTGCCATGCCCCTAGTCCCTAATGCTAATCCTAGGTTGGGTTTTCAGACATCCACATGCAGAGTCCTGCTCTCTAATCCCTCCATATGGGGACATCTGTGCCATATAAGAGGACTCAACATCTCCCCCAGAATGAAGTCATACTTTTGCGGGATGAACAAATCCCTCAGAGCAGGAGAAAACTCCATGGCCCTAGGAGGCCACAGACTCTTTTGGCAGTCCTAGTGGACACAAATTCTCGTCTGGTCTGAGCGAATGTTTGACACTCACCGTAATTTCAGAATCTGGGAACCTTGCCCCAGCTTCTGCAGATCAGGGATCCATGCCCTACACCCTAACCATAAAGGGAACTTGAGATTTTAGAATCTCATCCCTTGAGACTTGGAATGCAAGCTCTCCAGATTAGGGAATCTGGAGGCACACCGCAGGACTCTCCCTGCCTTCCAGAAGGAAACCCTGCATATGGAGCTGCACAAAACCCCTAGATCAGGGGAAACCTGCACAGCTCCCGATGCCACCCCACTTTCATACTCCATCCTGGACACTAACACGCAGTCTGACAAAACCTGAGTCCCGTCTTCCAATCAGGTACTGGGACAGCAGTACTGGGACTGCTGGCATAGAGCCAGCAGATCATATCTGCCATGCCCCTAGGCCCTAACCCAAACCCTTGCTTTTGGTTTCAGGCATCCATACCCAGAGCCCTCCACTCGAATCACTCCACATAGGGGGTGCCTGATCCACAAAACAGAACTGCTCCTGCCTCCCTAAAGTAAACCTTGCCTTTGTGACCTATGTAAAACCCCCAGCGTTGGAAGAAACTTGAGTATCCCCTGAGGTCACAAACACCCATTGTGATACTTAATCTGAGCCCCATTTTCAACACAACACTATGAGTAGCTCACACCAGAGCCAGGATATAAGGACTGCCATGCCACTAGGACCTAACCCTTATAGTAGTTTGGGTTTTAAAGCATCCATACGTGGAACCCTGCTCTGAAATCCCTCCATATGGGGGACCCCTGAGCCACAAAACTGGACACTACCTATGTCTCAGAATAAACCAAAGTATTTGGAACTGAGCAAAAAAACCCAGAGCTGGACAAAACTGCATAGCCCCATGAGGCCACCCACACATTAGGTGGGGTGGGTCTCATGGACACAAACACCAGCCTGAGAGACCTCCTGACAATCGCCTTCACCTCAGATCCCCAGAAGCTCACATCAGTGTCTGCAAATTGGGCCTGCCATGCCCTACAACCTAAGCCTAACCCTAGCTTCGGTAGTCAGACTTCCGTCCCAAGAGTACTGGTCCACAGGCCCTCCAGATAGAGTACTCTGGAGCCACGCCTTGGGTCTCTGCCTACCCTCCAGAAGGAAACTGTGCTCACTGGAGCTTCACAGCACCCCCAGATTAGGAGTAATCCGCACAGCAAATGAGGCCTCTACGATTTTCAGAACTCGACCCAGGACACTAATACACATTCTGTCCTTCAGACCGACCTCCAGTCAGCCACACACATAGCTGGCTGCAGTTCTGGCAGATCAGACCTCCCATGCCCCTGGTCCCTAATACTAAACCTAGGCTGGGTTTTCAGGAATCCATTCCCCCAATCCTGCTCTCAAATACCTCCATATGTGGACCCCTGATTCATACAGCAGGTCTCCCATCTCCCCCCAAATGAAACCATACTATTTGGAGCTGCACAAAACTCCCAGTTTAGGATAAACCTGCATGGCCAACAAGGCCTGATTTACAGAACCTGACCCAGGACACTAATACTCATTAATACTCATTTTGTTCCTCAGCCCGACGTCCAATTGGCCACCCACGTAGCTGGCCCCAGAGCCAGCAGATCAGAACTTCCATGACCCTAGTCCATAATGCTAAGCCTACATTGGGTTTTCAGGCATCCATACCCAGAGCCCTGCTCTCAAATACTCCATATGAGGACCCCTGAGCCATGCAACAGGACTTCACGTCTCCCCCAGAAACCATACTTTTGATAGCTGCACATCAACCCCAGCAGGAGCAACTTCCAAATCCAGGAGGCCACCCATACATTTGGCATCCCAGGTAGATGCAAATTCTTGTAAGTTTTGAGCGATTGCCTGGGACTCATCCTAACTTCAGAATCTGGCGAGCTCACCTCAGAAGCTGCAGATCGGTGATCCATGCCCTACAACCTAACCATACAATGAGCTTTGGTTTTCAGAAATCCATCCCTTGAGTCCTGGAATGAAAGCCCTGCAGATTGGACTCCGGATCCACCCTACAGGACTCTCCCTGCCCTCCAGAAGGAAACTGTGCCCTATGGAGCTGCATAAAACCAATAGGTTAGGGGAAATGTGCATGGCCACCAATGCCACCCCACATTCGAACTACACACTGGACACTAATATGCAGTCTGACAAAACCTGAGTCCTGTCCTCCAATCAGCCACTGGGACAGCTGGCACAAGAGCCAGGAGATCGGACCTGCCATGCCTCAAGGCCCTAATACTAACCCTATGTTGGGGTTTCAGGCACCCATATCCAGAGCCCTCCTCTCGAATCAAAGCACATGGAGGACGCCTGAGAAACAGAACAGAACTTCTTCTGCCCCCAGAAAGTATCCTTGCTTTTTTCAGCTCTGCACAACCTTCAGAGTTGGAAGAAAGCTGCATGGCCACTGAGGCCATGCCCAATTTTACAGGCCTCCCAGGACACAAACACCCATTGTGACCCATAGCCTGAGACCCATTTTCAAAACAGCCCCATGGGTACCTCAGCCCAGAGCCAGGATCTAAGACCTGCCATACCACTAGAACCTAACCCTAAACATAGGATGGGTCTTCAGGTATCCATACCTGGAACCTTGCTGTCCAATCTATCCATATGGGGGACCCATGAGCCATAAAACAGGACACCACCTATCCCCCAGAATAGACCAAACTATTTGGAACTGTGCAAAAACCCCAGAGTGGGAGCAAACTCCATGGCTCCGTGAGGCGACCCCCACATTCGTAGGATCGCATGGATACAAACTCCAGCCTGAGCGACCTCCTGACACTCGCCTTAACCTGAGAACCCCGGGAGCTCGTCTCAGCATCTGTAGATTGGGCTTGCCATGCCCTAGGACCTATCCCTAACCCTAGCTTGGGTTTTCAGACTTCTGTCCTCAGAGTCCTTTTCCACAAGCCAGAGTTGGCAGATTGGACCTGGTTTGTACCTAGGCCCGATCTCTAACTGTATGCTGTGTTTTTAGGCATGTATCCCCAGAGCCCTGCTCATGAATCCCTCCAAATGGGGTACCCTAGAGCCATACAAGAAGACTCCACCCATTCCCCAGAATGAAACATTGCTATTCGGCATTGCACAAAACCCCCAATGTGAGAGAAAACTCCATGTCCTCAGGAAGCCACCTCAACTTCTGGTGGACCTAGTGGTCACAAAATTTAGTCTGACTGAATGCCTGACATTTGTCCTATGCTCAGATACCGAGTAGCTCAACTCAGCATTTGCAGATCCGGTTTTCCATGCCCTAGGACCTTTCCCAATCCCTCTCTTGGGTTTTCAGACTTCTTTCCCTAGAGTTCTGGCTCACAATCCTTCCAGACTGGGGACTCAGGAGCCATACCACAGGACTTTCCCTGATCTCCAGAAGGAAACTGTGTCCTATGGCACTTCACAAAACCCCCCAGATTAGGAGAAACATGCATGGCCTCTGAGGCCACCCCCATTTAAGAAGCCCTCCCGGGATGCTAATACACATTCTGTTACTCATTCTGAGACAGGACCTCTGTTTTGCCACCCACATAGCTAGCCCAAGAGCCAGCAGCCCTAATTCTAACCCTTGCTTGTGTTTTCACACATCTGTCCCCAGTGGTCTACTTTCAAATCCCTCCATATGGGATATACCTGAACCAGAAAATAGGACTTTTCCTGCCTTCCTAAAGGAATTCCTGTGGTTTGCAGCTATGTAAAATTCTCAGAGTAAGAGACATCTGCATGGCCTTGGCCATCCCCATTCTTGGAGGACTCACTGGACACAAGTCGATTTGTGAACCTCAGCCTGAGCTGTGTTTACAACTCAGTACCCAGAGTAGCTCTCCCCAGAGACAGCTGATCAGGCTTGCCATGCCCCTAGGCCCTAATCCTAACCCTAGACTGGGTTTTCAGGAATCCATACCCAGAGTCTTGGTTCATATCCCTCCATATGGATGACCCCTGAGCCATAACACAGAACTCCTTCTGTTACGCAGAATAAAACCTTGCTAATTGGAGCTGCACAAAATCACCATGGCTGTATTAACATCCATGGGCACATGAGGCTACCTCCATATGTGGCAGAACTCACGGTTACAAAGTCCAGCCCGAGTGAACACCTGACACTCGCCCTAAATTCACAATCCATGGAGCTTGCCTCAGCATTTGCGGGTCAAGCCAAACATGCCCTAGGCCCTAACCCTAACCCTAGCTTGGGTTTTCAGACTTCCGTCCCAAGAGTCCTGGCCCACAAGTACTCCAGATAAAGAACTCAAGAACCGAACCATATGACTCGGCCTGCCCTCCAGAAGTAATCTGTGCCCTAAGGAGTTGCACGAAACCCCAAGATTACAGAAAAGTGCATGACCCCTGATGCCACCCCAGTTTTATACACCACTGTGGACACTAATTCGCAGACTGACACAACCTGAGTCCTGTTCTCCAATCAGCCACTGGGACAGCTGGCACCAGAGCCAGCAGATCAGACCTGCCATGCCCCTAGACCCTAATCCCAACCCTAGGTTGGGTTGTCAGGCATCCATACCCAGAACCCTGCTTGTGAATCCCTCCTTATGGTGGACACCTGAACCATAAAACAGGACTCCTCCTGTCTGGTAAAATAAAACTTGCTAATTGGAGCTGCACAAAACCAGCAGGGCTGTAGTAACCTCCATGGCCACATGAGGCTTCCTCCATATTTGGCAGAACACATGGACACAAACTTCTACCTGAGGGAACGCCTGATACTCACCCTAAATTTACATCCCAGGGAGATTGCCTCAGCGTCTGCAGATTGGGCCTGCCATGCCCTAGGCTCTAACCCTAGCCTTAGCTTGGGATTTCATAATTCTGTCCTCAGAGTCCTGGTCCACAAGCTCTCCAGATAGGGAACACTGGAGTCAAACCACAGGACTCTGCTTGTCCTCCAGAAGGAAAATGTGCCCTATGGAGCTGCACAAAACCCCCAGATTATGAGACAGCTGCATAAGACCCCAAGCCACCCCCATTTACAAAAGCCAGTGCTGGACACTAATACAATTCTGTCCCTCAAACTGAGTCCTACCTCCAGACAGACACCCACATAGTTGGCGCCAGATGCAGCAGATTGGACCTGCCTTGCCCCTAGGACCTAACCCTAACCCTAGGTTGTTTTCAGGCATCCATGCCCAGAGGCCTGCTCTCGAATCCCTCCATATGGGGGACCCTAGAACCAAACAGCAGGACTCCAACTGTCCTCTGGAACGAAAACTTGCTATTTGTATCTGTGCAAAACCCCCAGAGTGGCAGAAACCTTCATATCCTCAGGAGGCCAACTCAACATACCCTGGCCCTAGTGGTCACAAATTGTAGTCTGAGTGAATGGCGGACACTCGCCCTAACTTCACATCAAGGGGTTCTTGCCCCAGCATCTTCAGATTGGGCCTGCCGTGCCCTGGGCTCTAACCCTAACCCTAGCTCAGGTTTTCAGACTTCTTACCCTAGAGTGCTGGCTCACAAGCCTTCCAGACTGGGGACTCAGGCGCCATAACCACAGGACTCTCCCTGCCCTTCAGAAGGAAACCATGCCTTATGAAGATGCACAAAACCCCCTGATTAGGAGAAACATGTACGGCCCCTGAGGCCACTCCCATTTACAGAAGCCAGTCTTGGACACTAATACACATTCTGTCATTCAATCTAAGCCCCGACCTCCACTTGTCACCCATGTAGCTAGCCCAAGAGCCCGCAGATCAGACCTGCCCTGCCCCTAGGCCCTCGTTCTCACCCTAGGTTGTGTTTTCAGACATCTGTCCCCAGTGGCCTGGTCTCAAATCCCTCCATCCCTGAGCCATAAAACGGAACTCCTCCTGTCCTCCAAGAAGGATTTCAACCTGTTTTGAGCTGTGTAAAACCCTGAGAGTTGGAGACACCAGCATGGCCAAGGCCACGCCCTCTTTCTGAGGACTCACTGGACACAAACTTGCATTGGGACCCTCAGCCTGTGCTCCATTTACAACTGAGTCCCTAGTTAGCTCCCCACAGAGACAGCTGATTGGACATTCCATGCCCCTACGCCCTAATCCTAACCCTAGTTTGAGTTTTCAGGAATCCATATACAGAGCCTTGGTTCGAATCCCTCCATATGGGTGACCCCTGAGCCATAAACAGGATTCCTCCTGTCCCGCAGAACAAAACCTTACTAATTGGAGGTGCTCAAAATCTCCAGGGCTTTAGTAACCTCCTGGGCCATATGAGGCTACCCCATATTTGGCAGAACTCATGGACACAAACTCCAGCCTGAGTGGGCGCCTGACACTCGCAATAAATTCACATCCCTGGGAGCTTGCCTCAACCTCTGCAGATTGGGCTGGCCATGACCCTAGGCCCTTATCCTAATCCTAGTTTAGTTTTTTCAGGCATCTATACCGAGCACTGCTCTCGTAAAGCCTAATGGAACCTCCTACCAAATGCCCTGAGACATTGGGGGTGAAGTGGTGGCAATGTTTGCAGCATGTGTAAAATTCATTCCCCTGGGGATACTGGAAGCCAGAGACCTTAATGTTGGCAAACTGCAAGAGTACATCTTTCTGTATCAGATGTCTCTAGCCAAGTAACTCTTGTAGTAGACTACACTGGAATGTGGGGGTGTGATGGCAGTGATCCAAATTCTATTGGGGTCTGTGGTCAAGGAAGTGTCTTCAATGCCTGAGATCACCTACCCTATTCCACCCTGGAATATCACCTACACAAAGAGTGCTCAGGGCTGCTGTCTTCTTATCTCCTTTCTGTATGCAAGGCCACAGCTCTACACAGTGACACCAACACACACTTCTCCACAGGCCCCCAAGGAAGGGCTGAGTGCAGCCAGGGCCCCACCTGGCTTCAGACACAAATATCCACTCTTACCTGTTTGTGACCCTGGATATGTCATTATGCCCGTCAGGGGTGGTCTGCATCTTGTCTGTACAATTCAGATGATTGTGGCATGGACTTCCTCCACATGTCCACAGGCATATGTGGAATAATATGAATGATATGGAGGAGTGGTGTCACATGCAGGAAATACCTCCAAGCACGTTTTCCTCCTCAATTTCTCTGAGACTGCTACTCGTTAGATCCCACTCTACAGTCCCTAATTGTGTGTGTGTGTGTGTGTGTGTGTGTGTGTGTGAGAGAGAGAGAGAGAGAGAGAGAGTGTGTGAATGCATGCACAGTCGCTCCTGTGGGCACACATCTGTTCATCAGTATTCATATTCTGGCGTTGGAGAAGGTGGCAGCCATCTACAGAGGGGTGGGCCATACTTTCCCAAGTCCTTAGGCTTTCTAATTTCAAAGCAAATGATAAAGTAGGGATTGGAGCTTTGGCACTTGATGGTCAGAATCTACCCTTACCATTTCATATCCTGTGCTGAGAGTTATTAAATCCTTTCCAATGGGTGTGTTGTGGATAAGGGTCCACATACTGGGTTGCCATGACCTGTGCTCCCCATCAGACAAGAACTTCCTGGAATGCTTCCTGTCTATGATATCAATCCCCTCCATCACCCTGAAACCATCTCCATGTCTGTAGCCCCTGCCTTCAACACAAATTTTTGCAGAGCCCTCCAGAGATTCCTAGGTGCATCCAGGGCCCCAACATTGAGGACAAACACAAAGAGCTGGGTTCATGCTGGTTCAGCCTTCTTAACAGTCTGTGATTCTGAACAAGGCACGAACCATGCAGTATCTTCACATTCTCCTCCCAGTGGTTCCCTGAAATCTCATATCCTGTTTTATCATCTTTGTGCAACCCTGTCCGTTGGAATGTGGTCTGGACTTAACGATTCCTTCCATACCGCAGAACATGGCCCCATGACCCAAAAGCCCCGTCTGAGATTTAGTTCTAAAAGCTCATTGTCAGGACGCTGGGTGGCTCAGTTGGTTGGATGACTGCCTTCGGCTCAGGTCATGATCCTGGAGACCCGGGATCGAGTCCCGCATTGGGCTCCCAGCTCCACGGGGAGTCGGCTTCTCCCTCTGACCTTCTCCTCGCTCATGCTCTCTCACTGCTTCTCTCTCAAATAAATAAATAAATAAATAAATAAAATCTTTAAAAAATAAAAAAAAAATAAAAGCTCATTGTCCATCCCCGTGCTGCCTCTGACCCTTGTTCTCTCTCAGATCCTCATCCTGGAGTGCAAGCCCCTATGCTGAACCTTGAAACACACACATGGGCCCGGGACCTAACAAGGAGGACCAACAACAGGCAGAAGAACTCACGCCTCTTGAGATGGACGGAATTCTGCCAACAATCTGAGCTATGTGAGCTCAGATTCTCAGTGAAGCAGATCCTGCATTGATGTTATCAAGAGCCCCAAAGTACTGAGGGGCTCTGGCAGGAGCCCTTACATAAGCACTCCTAGATTCCTGTACTTAAGGACTCCTCAGAGAATGTGAGATAGTGTTTTTTGGTTAAGCCACTGAGTGTGGGTTAATGTAGTCACACAGCACTAGGAGCAGGGTACTGGCCGTGTCCACCTGCACCAGGCCATGGCCCTTCTCCCTTTCCTCTCTACTCCCATCTTCAGCTTCCTCCAATCACTCTGGCCTCCTTTCTAAACCCAACTCCGAGAACATCATATTCTGCTTCCTATCCTCTGCACCATGGTACCCTCTGCCATTTAAATACACTCAGATTTGTGCAGGTCTCTCTCCTTCTTTTCCTGTCACAGGAATTCTCAATGTCACCTCAGCACAACCTTGTCAGACCCCTCACCTGGAGGAGCTCAGGACCCAGTTGTAGTCCCTTGCTCTCTTTTCTTATAGAGCAAATATTCTTGTCATTCCCCTTTTCAGTTCATGTTTGTCCATCTTCCCTCTAGACCCTCATCACCTAGAGAGATTACCTGGCTCATTAGAAATAAATGGGATGATTTAAGATATTTTAATATTTTTTTTTATGAAAAGCCCACTAGAATAGTTAAACATAGCCTATGCACGATAAAGAAAGAATTTAAAGGTTTCTCATGGACCCAAAACTTTTCCCCAGTTTCTGCCATTCCGGGTTTCTGAATGGAACACTAACCAAGGTAATGAAAGTAGCTTATTTTGGAGCTTTCCATGATGATTGTTATTTCAGGAACATTCGTTGGTAATAAAGTATTATTTTTATAAAAGACTGAAAAAAATATGTATCGTTCTTATGTTCTGTAGCCAGACAGAAAAGGCCATAGTGTAGAATTCCGGGCACATGAAAATCCGAGACGAGGTAAAGTACCAAAGACAGAGAGAAGAGCAGTGGTTGCAGGGACTGCCGTGAGGAAATGAGCAGTGAGTGATCAGTAGCCTAGGTTTCTCTGTGATGGAAATGTTCTAGTAGTAAATAGTTGTGCAACACTCCTACTGAACTTATAGGCACCTCGATAAAACATTGAAAAGGATCAGAGTAAACGTTTAAGTGATCACAATTTCTACGTTATTTATATGACCAAAATCTGTGAAGCCATTATACAGGTGTATGCAAAACACAAAAATTACAAAACAGGCAAGTACAGGGAAGGGGAATCCTTCCAGCCAGTTCCAGCCAGCATGATATGCTGCTTGGGGTATAAGGCTTGTTATTCCACTGAGATAGGTGCTTGCTCGAACCCCTCGGGAACCCCAGGAGCAGGAACAGGTCCTTGCTGGACGTCCCAGTCAGGAAAGGGGGCTGACAACTCGTCCATCTCAGGAGAATGAATTAGAGCCCTGACTACTACTTACACTGGCCCCAAAAGGGCAGGTGGCCCCACTGCTCTTTCTAAGGGTTGAGATCCAGCAACAGGGATGGGATGGGCCAGTTTTGTCTCTGAAAATACAGCAGGTGACCCAGTGGGAGCTGGGCCAATTTCCTGATGTGGTTCAGGATCTTGCTATGGAACTAGTGCTGTAGCTCCATAAAGAGAAGTATCATCACGATGATCGACTTCCCATGTCCCTTAGAAATAAAGGAAACTTTTCCCATGACTCAATGTTGTCTGTGTCCAAGAATCATTCCCTTGTTGGTCTCCATGTCTAAAGACCATGGGGACAGGGATCTGAGACTACTCACTCCTCTCAGCAGAGCTGCACTCTATGGAGGATTACTCAGTGTGGCTCACCCAGTACCTTCCACTGGCCCACATCCTTCATCCTAGCCCTTCTCACACCCAGTCCCTGGCTCCGTGGGCTCAAGCTGTTGCAGCTGAGTGAGCAAGATCTGGCACGGTGATCCAAATCTGAGCCTGGCATATTGAGCCCCAGGTATGCCTGCAGCATATTAAGGCTAGGAAACACTGGGGGCTGGACAAAATCCTCTGGATATTGTCTTTGACATGTATTCAAGATAGAGGAGTTGGCCCTGGGAAGAGACTGTTAGGCAGAGAAATCAGAGGACAGGCCACCCTCCCAAACCAATGTCCCAGGGAACCTCTGTGGGAAACTGGGTCCTGGGCTTCCAGCTCCTGTCAAAGGCCAGTCCTAGTCCTTGTCCACCTGCTATCTGGCAGTCCTGCCTGAGGCAAGCCTAGTCACAGATGACAGGGTGGCAAAACCCGCTATGAATGTGTGTCCTTGATCAATGGTGTTAGAATTTCTGTCCTTCTTAGGGGAAGTGGACATACTCCTCAGTCTTTCTCCTTGCACACTTGCTACTTGAATTCAACTGCATATGCCCAGGGAGGGGTGGTGTCTGTCCTCTTAATTACCCTCACTGCACACACCACTGCTCTGTGAAGAGCCATCCAAAGAGGAAACAAAGGGACTGTATCTAGCCAGGCCTTCCCAGTACCCTCCCAATACCTCAAGCGTTACCTCCTGTGCCCACGTGCTGCCTCTTTCACTAGGTGCCACAAGTGGGTCTCCTTGCACTGACACTCTTCTCCCACAAGGTATGGAATGTCCGGTCCCTGAGCTCTCACTGGCTCTCCTGAGCACCCTCTGATCACCCAGTGTCCACGTTCCAAAAGATTGCTGAGTGTGATGTTTCCCACAGTCTCTGTTCTGGGTCCCAGGATTAGGGTAGAGTCAGGGCTGGAAGGGGGCAGGAAGGGGAACGATTCTCTTAGGGGCTAAAGCTGTTCCCCAACCCCCTATGCTCTGCCATAGTGCCCAAACCCACATCTCCCCTGAGCCCCTTCTTTTCTCCAGAAGAAACTCTCAGACATTTACCTTTAAGGAGGAATCACAGATGTGTGGGATGAGAGTCCAAGTTTCCCTCCAACTCACAGTCCCCTGGATGCCTTTGTGGAGAGAGAAGGCCCTCCATAATCAGCCAAAGCTAATTCACATATTCTGCTGCTCCCAAAACGCACCCATATCTAGAGGAGGGCAGGGGGCAACTAATGAAATTCCCTGGGGATTGTACCTCTCTTAGTGTCCAGGGTCACTGAATGACCCCTGACTAGTCTGGAGTCTTGGAGTGCTATCTGTTCTATGCAGGGTTCACAGTCAGCTCCTATAGGAACACATGTGCAGAGTGGGGTTTCCTGAATGCTTGCTCAATGAAAGGGCACCAACCAACCCATCACAGATATTCCAATGAGCCTGGGCCCCCTTCTCACACCCAGAGACCACGTCTCTGGTTTCACCCAGGCACAGACCACAGATAGAATCTCAGATCTCTTTTTAAATGGCCAAACAGCCCAGATCAAGTCCATAGTGGTAGTGAGGGTAAGGCAGAGGCTGCATCATGACAAGCAGGACAATGATAAATGAGTACAACGACAGGCCTGCTAACAGACCTTTGCACAGGCCCAGGTACCCAGGTTTACTTTCATTTCAAGATCACACTGAGTCCCTAAAATAACTTTGCCCCAGTAAGAAGAGAAATCAGAGGCTAGGGATGTTTTGGGACATTGCCAAATCTCATAACGAGACCATGGCCAAATCCCGCTGGGCAGGTAGGCCCAGGGTGCTGACCTTGCAAACAGGAGGTCCAGCACATCTTGGGTTGTGGCAAAAGCTCGGTATGAGATCAGAAATATGTTGACATAGCTGACATTTCCTCTTAGGAGAGCAGGATCCAGATGTATTTGTTTATTTAGCAGGTTGCCCCCCTTGGTCCATAGCACGTGGGTCTCACTCCTCTTCAATGGAGAGCCATTTTTCCCCTGAGGTGAAACAGAGGAGTCATGAGACAGTGCTATAGCCACCATGAGGGTTAGGGGTTGGAACACAGACCGAACCCCAAAGATCCCAGTGACTTATGGCAAGAGATGGAACTAGTGGGCCCACAGTCATAAAAACAATCAGGTGACTGGGTGGTTCCTTGGCTGAATTCTAAGAGTCACGGTTTTGGCTCAGGTCATTATCTTAATGTCCTGAGATCGAGCTCCTCTTTGGGCTGAGTACTGAGGGCAGAGTGTTCATGAAGATTCCGTCTTACCTTCTGCTTATGCCCAGTCTCCCCCTATTTTTTTTTCAAATTAGTCAATTAACCAATGAATTAATAATTCTTTAACGAAAAAGGAAAAAAAAATTTCTTGGCATCCATACAAAGAAGTGAAGTAAGTGAAGCCTGAACTGATAGTATCTCAGGTCAGATTGTGAGCTGCGTATTGATAGCACCTCCCTGCATGAACGGCATTGATTCTGGGATTTCTGATAACATATCCTATTTTTGAGATGGGAACACAGAGACATTTTCTTTGGTGATACAACTCAGGGATATTAGGGCGTGCAGGATGTTTAGTGCAGCAATGGGAGTTGGCAACAGAAGCAAATCCCATCAAAGTCTTGCATCAGTGAAGGGCTCAATGTCTGTGATAAATGACTGGCCTTCTTCAATTTTGTGCAGCACAATGAGGTCCATTCTCCTGACCCTGGTGGGGCCCCAGGGATGTGTTCCCTCACAACCAGAAGGCAGAGCAAGAGTCACAGTACCATGGGCCCCCTGTTCCTTTGGGTAAAGTCTCCCAACTTACCATGATCATGTGCAAGACTTGCAGAACTTGGGGAAGGACTGTCAAGACATGGGAACGCCTGGCATCACAACTTAGGAAAATGCATAACACAGGGCAAAATGATTCTCAATGAATGGAATGAGGCAGCATTTAGAGTCTCTTTTCTGATATTCCTACTGCTATGTGGACAGTGACACTGCATTTGGCCAAGACAGGGACAGAGCCAGGGAGGCAAGTTTTCTGAGGCAATGGAGATGCAGATTGATGTGGGTTCAGGACTTCGGGGGGGTGGGCGCACAGCGTAGTACTAGGCTGGCTCTGGGACTTGGGACACTTTTTTTCTGCTTTGAGACCCTGGGGGTTGTTTCTCCCCAGCACCTGCGCTCACCCTGAGCCAGTGCTGGACTCTGTTGGCAGTGTGTGGCACCTTCTTGTCCTTCAAGGTGGTAGAGCAAAGGTTCTCGTCATTCAGCTCCTGCCCCATCTCCTGTGTGGAGCTCTAAAAAGACAGTGCCCAGACGCCAGGCAGGAGGCCTCAGTGCCCTGCCTGGCTCCCTTTGCTGGTCCTCAGACGTAGGGCACTCTCTTCCAGACACACCACTCACCAGTATGCACACATCTCCACCAAGGAGAGAAACATGACACAGTTTCAGGGCCTTGGGTGTGCTCTGGCACAGGTAAGACAGACTGCACAATCGTCTTTCCACCCTGCTCACCATGACATTGAGGTGAACATAAAGGGATCACCAGGGTTTCCAATGTCCTGCAACCTCCTCCAGCCAGTGTCAGAAACTCCCACATATCCGTTTTTAACCAAAAATCAAGAGGAGGGGATGGGGCTGCTCTGGGATGGCTCAGAGGGTTGTCTTGTCCTGGCCTAGGCTCCTTTATATTGCTTTATGGAACCTTATGCCAAATGCCCCGAGGTGTTTGGGGTGAAGTTTGAGCCAATGTCTGCAGCAAGAGAAAAAGCAATTCCCCTGGGCTTTCTGGAAGCCAGAGACCCGGGAAGTAGGCACAGAACAAGATAACATCATTCCGTATCAGATGTCTCCAGCCAACTATCTGGTACTAGACTACACTAGAATGTGGATGCCTGGTTGTGGGGTTCCAAATTCTGTTGCGGTCTGCGATCAAGAAAGTGACTTCACTGCCTGAGATCACCTACCCATGTCTACCCTGGATATTATCACCCACACAGACAGTGCTCAGGGCTGCCATCTACTCATCCCCTTTCTGCATGCGAGACCACATCTGAACCCAGGGACACCAACACACCCCTCTCCACAGACCCCCAAGGAAGGGCTGAGTGCAGCCAGGGCCCCACCAGGCTTCAGACACATCTCTCTACTCTTACCTTGACACTGGATATGCCAATATACCTGTCAGGGGTGGTCTGTGTCTTGTCTGTTCAATACCAGTGATTTTAGCATGGGCTACCTCCATATTTCCACAGGCATATGTAGAATAATATGTATGTTATTGGAGGAGTGGTGTCACAGGTAGGAAATATCTCCAAGCACGTTTTCCTCCTCAATTTCTCTGAGCCTGCTACTCATCGGATCCCACTCTACAGTCCCTAATGGTGCATGCATGCACATGCGTGTGTGTGTGTGTGTGTGTGTGTGTGTGTGTGTGTGTGTGTGTACAGTCACTCTTCTGGGCACACATCTGTTCATCAGTGCTCACATTATGGAGTCCCAGATGATGATAGCCCCTCTCCAGAGGAGTGAGCCATAATTTCTCAAGAGCTTAGTCTTTCTAATTCTCAAAGCAAACCCTAAAGAGGGAATTGGGGCCTTGGGGCTTAAAGGTCAGAATCCACCCTTACCAGTAGAGACTGCATATCTGGTGCTGAGACCTATTTCCTTCCATTTCCATTGGGCGTCATGTGGATAGGGGTCCATTCAGTGGGTTGCCATGACCTGAGCTCCCCCTCAGACAAGAACTTCCTGGAATGCCTCCTGTCTATGATATTAATGCTCACTCTCACCCTGAAACCATCTCCATGTCAGTAGCTCCTGCCTTAAACAGAACTTTTCTCCAGATCCCTCCGACGAATGGCTAGGTGCATCCAGGGCCCGAACTTTGAGGACACTCACAAAGAGCTGGGTTCATGCCTGGTCCAGCCTTCCTACAAGTCTGTCATTCTGGGCAAGGCACTGACACTACAGGGGTCTTCACCTTCTCCTCCCAGTGGTTCCCTGAAATCTCATATATTCTTTAAACACCTTTGTGTAACCCTGTCCCTTGGAGTGTGGTCTGGACTTAGTGATTCCTTCCATTCCACAGAACATGGCCCCAAGACCCAAAAGCCCCATCTTAGATTTAGTTCTAAAAGCTCATTTTCCATCTCTGTGCTGCCTCTGACCGGTGTTCTCTCTCAGATCATGACTCTGGAATTCAATCCCCTATGTTTAACATTGACACACACATGGGCAGGTGATATAGCCATGAGGGCCAACAACAGACAGAAGAACTCAGGGCTTTTGAGATGGACAGAATCCTGACAACACCCAAAGTGACCTCAGGTTATCAGTGAAGCAGGTCCTTCCGTGGTGTCATCAACAGCCCCAAAGTACTGAGGGACTCTGTCAATAGCCCCTAACTGAGCACTGCTAGATTGCTGAACTTAAAGTCTCCTCTGAGACTGAGAGACAGTGTTTGCTGGTTAAGCCACCGAGTGTGGGGTAATGTGGTCAAACAGCACTAGGAGCAGGGTACTGGTACGATCCGCCTGCCCCAGGCCATGGTCCTGCTCCCTTTCCTCTGCTCCCCCTTTCAACATCCTCCTTTCTAGCACCCCGTCCCCCTTTCTAACCCCATTTTGGGAACATGGTGTTCTGATTCCAATCCTTTGCATCATGCTACCCTCTTCCAGGCTAAATACAATGGTATTTGTGCAGGGCTACCTTCTTCTTTTCCTGCCACAGGAATTCTCAATGTCATCTCAGCATAGCCTTGTCGGATCCCTCCCCTGTTGGAGTTCAGGACTCAGTTTAGTACCTTACTCTTGTCTCATGGAGTAAATGCTCCTTTCATTCTTCTTGTCAGTCATGTTTGTCCATATGCCCCTCTAAACCCTAAACTCCTAGAGGGAGAAACAGTTTGCCTGATAAGGACTGGCAGTACCTGAGTGCTCAGGACCGTGACTGAATGAACAGGAGAGAGGATCCAGCCCACCACCGACCAGCTCTATTGTCCAAGCCCAATTGATTTAGGTCATGTGCAAGTACTGTTTTCTTTTGTTTCCTACATCAACTCTGTGTTCCATGTGGGGATCAAACTCATGACCATGAGATCACGTACCTCGTGCCCTACTGACTGAGGAAGCCAGGTGCTTCCTTGGACATTTTCTCTAGGTTCTATGCTGATAACTATCAACGTTTGCTTACTGATTTCAACACGTTCTACCTATATTCCCTTATGCTGAATTACCAAATAACTGCCCAAATTATGCTGGCATGTTGCCATAGATTTCTTCACATGACAGTGCTGAGTGTATCTTCATATTGGAGACTGAGCTCTTTCATGTGGTCTTTCAGGAGCCCAGAGTCCCTCCACCATGGGCCTTCTCACGCCCTTGATTGTCAAGCACTTCTGACGTCATCAGTACAAGGGGAATGTCCATGAATTAAAGTAGTTCAAGTGGAGAAACTTGTAGGAATCAGACAGAAAGAAAAAGATTTGTGGCACAGATGTACTTATCACTTGAATGATGAGAGTCAAATAATTGGAAATGGCTCAGTTGTTCAACGGTGGGTATTTGAGTGCTGTCACTGAGAATGCCCAAGAGGACAAAAGCAACAGTGCCTGTCCACTCTGGGGACATCAGGTAGAAGAAGAGCCCAACCCAAAAACTCTCACCACTTTTCCCCCACAGTGTAACACACACACACACACACACACACACACACACACACTCACTTACACACAACCCAGAGGGAAAATCATTGGAATTGGGACAAAATCCATTATGTGCAATTATTTCTTGGAGAAGGAACTTTTCTTCTTTTTGTCATATCTAAGTCATTATTTTACTACATAAACACCTTCTGGCTTAAAACTAAAGAACTATGTACTCTATTACCTGACTTGTTAGTAATAAAATGGGAAGACTTAAGATGTGATTTTAATTATTTTTGTAAATTTCCCACTAGAATAATTTAAACATGGCCTATGCAGGATAATGAAAGAATTTAAAGGTGTCTCATGGACCCACATTTCCCCCCGTTTCTGCCATTCAAGATATCCCTTTGAAAGGGAACACTACCCCAGACAATGAGAGTAACTTATTTTGGGGCTTCCCATGATGATAGTTCTTTCAGGAACATTGATTTGTAATAAAATGTTACTTTTATAAAACAATGAAAAACATTATGTATCTTTCTTATATTCTATAGCCAGACAGAGAAGGCCATATTGTAGGATTCAAGTCACATAAAAATCCCAGTTGAGGTATAGTACCAGAGACAGAGTGAAGAGCACTGGTTCCAAGGACTGGGGCATGGTATTGAGCAGTGAGTGATAAGTAGCCCAGGTTTCTCTGTGATGGAATGCTCCACAAGTAATTAGTTGTGCAACACACTTAAAGTACTTAAAGGCACCTCAATATACTATTGAAAAGGATCAGAGTAAACTTTTAAGTAAACTCTAATAATACTTTATTTAATGATAAAATCTATTAAGCCACTTTAGAAGTGTATACAAAACACAAAAATTACAAAAAAGGCAAGGAACCCCATCCTTGGGGTTCCAGTCAGCATGAGCTGCTGCTGGGCGCCTAAGTCTGGTTATTCTGCTCAGAGATATCCTGGTTTGAGCCCCCAAAAAAGGAGCCAAAAGGGAGCAGGGCCAGAATCCTGCTGGACCTTCAGATTGTGTAAAGGGGCTGATAGTTCTTCCATCTCAGGAGAGTGAATTAGAGCCCTGACTACCACCTGCCCTGGCCCCAGCAGTGCAGGTGGTGGCACTGCTCTTGCTGAGGGGTGAATTCCAGCACCAGGGATGGGGGGGGGGTCAGCTTTGTGTCCAAAGATACCACGGGTGCTACAGTGGGAGCTGAGGCGAGTTCCTGAGGTGTTTCAGGATCTTTCTCTTGGCCTAGTGCTGTAGCACCTTGAAACAAAAATATCATCAGCATGATTGACTTCCCATGTCCCTTTGAAATAAAGGAAACTTTTCACAGCATTGAATATCTTTTATGTCCAAGAACCAGTCCCTGGGAGGTCTCTCTGACTAAAGACCATGGGTACAGGGATCTGAGACTACTCACTCCTCTTAGCTCAAGTGTACTCTAGGCTTGGTCAGTGTGGCCCACCCAGCCCCCTCCAAAGGCCCACATCAGTCAGTCCAGCCCTTCTCACCCCCAGACTCTGTCTCCGTGGACTCAAGCTATTGCAAGTGTGAGAGTAGAAGCCGGGTATGGTGCTCCAAATCTGAGCCTGGCATATTGAGCTCCAGGTATGCCAGCAGCATATTCAGGCTGGCTAGAAATTCTGGTGGCTAGACAAAACCTTGGGCTATTGCTTTAGCCATGTGTGCAACATGGAGGATATGGCCCTGGGAAGAGACAGTTGGGCAGAGGAGTCAGAGGATTGGCCACCCTCCCAAACCAATATCCCAGGGAAGCCCTGAGGGAACCTGGGTCCCTGGGCTTCCAGCTCCTGTCAGAGACCAGTCCTAGTCTTTATCCACCTGTGATCTGGCAGTCCTGCCTGAGACAGGTCTTGTCATAGATGACAAGGTGCAAAAAAGTCTCTGTGAGTATGAGTCCTGATCAATCTTGTTAGCATTTCTGTCCTTCTTAGGGGAGCTGGACACACCCCTCAGTCTGTGTCCTTGTCCACTTGCCACAGAATTCAACTGCATGTTCCCAGGGAGGGGTGATGTCTTCCCTCTTAATTACCCTCTCGGCACATGCCACTGTACTGTGAAGATTGAACCAAGGAGGGAACTAAGGGACTCTTTCTCTAGCTAGGCCTTTCCAGGACCATCCCTGTACCTCAAATATTACCTTCTCTGCCCTTGTCCGGCCTCTTTCACTAGTTTCCATGAGTGGGTCTCCTTCCACTGACACTATTCTCCCAAAGGGTGTAGAATGTCTGGTCCCTGAGCTCTCACTGGGTCTGCTGAGCACCCAGTGTCCGGGTTCCAACAGATTGCTAAATATGATGTTTCCTACAGCCTCTGTTCTGCATCCATGGATTGGTGTAGAGTCAGGGCTAGGAGGAGGCTGGGTGGGGAATGACTCCCTTAGGGGCTAAAGCTGTCCTCCAGCCCCCTCTGCTCTTCAAAGGTGCCCACATCTGCAGTTCCCCCGGGCCCCTTCCTTTCTCCAGTTGTAACTGTCAGACCTTCACCCTTAAGGAGAAATCACAGATGTGTGAGATCAGCATCCAAGAGTCCTCCAACTCACAGTTCCCTGGCTTCCATAGGGGTGGCAGAATGCCCTCATGCATCAGCCAAAGCTCACTCACATATTATGCTGCTCCTAGACTCTGCCGACCTCATCATAGCTGGAGAAAATACACCCATATCAATTTTTTAAACATTTTTTAAAAGATTTTATTTATTTAGTTGACAAAGAGAGAGAGAGAGATAACAAGTAGGCAGAGAGACAGGCAGAGAGAGAGGGGGAATCAGGCTCCCTGTTGAGCAGATAGCCCGATGTGGGGCCTGATGTGGGAATTGACCCAGGACCCCAAGACCATGACCTGAGCTAAAGGCAGAGGCTTAGCCCCCTGAGCCACCCAGGTGCCGCAACACCCATATGTAGTGGAAGCCAAGGGTCATCACATAAAGTGTCCTGTGATTGTTAACTCTCATCATGTCCAGTGTCACTGTTTGTCCCCAACGAGTCTGGAGCCCTGGGGTGCTGTCTGTTCTGTGCAGGGTTCACAGTCAGCTACTAGAGGATCGCCTGTGATGAGTGGGACTTCCTGAATGCTTCCTGAATGAAAGGGCCCCAACCCAGCCTATTACAGATATCTAAGTGGGCCTGGATCCCCTGCTCACCCCTGCGGACACCTGCTCTGGTTTTGCCTAGGCACAGTCCTCAGATAGATTCTCGTATCTCCTTTTTTAAAAAAATTAAAACTACTTTTCGGTGTTCCAGAATTCATTGCATATTCACCCCACCCTTCCTCCATGCAATGCGTGCCCTCCATAATACCCATCACCAGGCTCACCCAATGTCCCACTCCTGCCCCTCCAAAACCCTCAGATTGATTTTCAGAGTCCACAGCCTCTCATGGTTCATCTCCCCCTCCAATTTCCCTCAAATCTCTTCTCCTCTCCATCTCCCCATGTCCTCCGTTTTACTTCTTATGCTCCACAAATAAGCGAAACATATGACAACTGACTCTCTCTGCTTGACTTATTTCACTTAGCATAATCTCTTCCTGCCCTGTTAATGTTGATACAAAAGTTGGGTATTCATCCTTTCTGATGGAGGCATAATACTCCATAGTGTATATGGGCCATATCTTCCTTTTCCATTTGTCCATTGAAGAGCATAGTGGTTCTTTCCACAGTTTGGCAACTGTGGCCATTCCTGCTATGAACAATGGGGTACGTGTGGTCCTTCTTTTCACTACATCTGTATCTTTGGAGTAAATACCCAGTAGTGCAATTGCAGGGTCATGAGGAAGCTCTATTTGACATTGTTTTAAATTTGACTCATCCCTGAAAATTTTTTGGAACAGTGTCAAGTTGCAAAATTGAAATATATATTTATCTATATCTATATCTATCTACATATCAGTATAGATATATACATAATTTATTTATTTGGCAGAGTGAGATATTCATAGAGGAATTACACGCAGGATCAGGAGAGGGAGAAGCAGGCTTCCCACTGAGCAGGGAGCCCGATGTGGGGCTTGATCCCATGACCCTGGGATCATGACCTGAGCCAAAGGCAGACACTTAATGACTGAATCACACAGGTGTCCCTAAAAAATATTTTAAAGTGATATTATTCAGGTATGTTTTATGACGTGAGTGACCTCCCTATGCTCTGAAAGAGGATATTTATGATTTCATTTTGACTAACATCTGAGAACCAGTTAGAATCACTCTGGGTTCTCAGTGTCTTCTCTCCTAGATCTTCTGTGGTAAAAGTGTAATATAGAAAAAGAAGCTACAATGGAAAGTCTTCTCATAAATATTCTACTGCTGTCCTTGTAAATACACCCTTTTTCTGCTGAATGAAATCTGAAGTAACTTTCCGTAGAGTAGAAATCTAGGAAGTTTATTTTTATAAAGGGGATAAGTGAGGTAATTTTTATCAAAAGGAGAATGTAGGTTATGCATGATTTGCTTTAAATCTCATAAACATATAAAATAACAACATTATTGCATTTTAAATAAAATGTATTTTTTCACTCTTCATATTTTATTAAGATCCCTATAAGTAACTAAATGATTATTTTTAAATTTAATTTATTTTTTTCTGAGTTCCAACATCAATTACTTATGCACCACACTCAGTGCTCCATGCAAAACATGCCCTCCTTAATACCCACGACCAGGCTCACTTATCCCCCAATCCTCACCCCTCCAAAACCCACAGTGTGTTTCTGAGAGCCACAGTCTCTCATGCATTGTCTCCTCTTCCAATTTCCCCCAATTCACTTTCCCTTTTCTTCTACTAATGTCCTCCATGTAATTTCCTCTGCACCACAAGTAAGTGAAACCATATAATAATTGCCTTATTCTGCTTGACTTATTTTCATGAGCATAATCTCCTCCAATCCTCGATATTGATACAAACATTAGATATTCATCCCTTCTGATGGCTGCATAAAATTCCATTGTATATGTGGACCATATCTTCTTTATCCATTGTCTTTTGAAGGGCTTCTTGTCTCTTTCAACAGTTTGGTGACTGTGGCCATTGCTGCTGTGAACATTGGTGTACAGATGGCCCTTCTGTTCACTACATCTGTATCTTTGGGGTAAATTGCAGGGTCATAGGGAAGCTCTGTTTTTACTTTCTTAAGACATCTCCACACTGTTTTCCAAAGTGGCTGCAACATCTTGCATTCCCACCAACAGTGTAAGAGGGTTCCCCTTTCTCCACATCCTCGCCAACACTTGTTGTTTCCTGTCCTGTTAATTTTTGCCATTCTAACTGGTATAAAGTGGTATCTCAATGTGCTTTTGATTTGAATCTATCTGATGGTAATTATGATGAGCCTTTTTTCATGTTTCTGTTAGCCATTTGTACATCTTCCTTGGAAAAGTGTCTATTCATGTCTTCTGCCCATTTTTTGACAAGATTATCTGTTTTTTTTTTTGTTTGTTTTTTGTTTTTTGTTTTTTGTTTTTTCTGTGTCGAGTTTGAGGAGTTCTTTATAGATCTCGGACAACAGCCCCTTGTCTGTAGTGTCCTTTGTGGACATCTTCTCCCATTCCGTGTGTTGCCTCTTTGATTTGTTGACTGTTTCCTTTGCTGTGCAGAAGCTTTTGATCTGATGAAGTCCCAAAAGTTCACTTTCACTTTTGTTTCCTTTGCTCTTGGAGACATATTTTGAAAGAAGTTGCTGTGGCTGATTTGAAAGGGGTTACTGCCTATGTTCTCCTCTAGGATTCTGATGGATTCCTGCCTCACGTTGAGGTCTTTTATCCATTTCGAGTTTAGCTTTGTGTATGGTGTAAGAGGATGGTCAAGCTTCATTCTGCTACACATAGCTGTCCAATTTTCCCAGCACCATTCATTGAAGAGACTGTCTTTTTTTCCACCGGATATTTTTTCCTGCTTTATTGAAGATTATTTGACCATAGAGTTTTGGGTCTATATCTGGGCTCTTTCCTCTCTTCCACTTGGCTATGTGTCTGTTTTGGGGCCAGTACCACGCTGTCTTGGTGATCACAAACAAAGCTTAAAATCAGGCAATGTGATGCCCCTCATTTGTTTTTCTTTTTGAAAATTTCCTTAGCAATTTGGGGTCTTTTCTGGTTCCATACAAATTTTAGGATTGCTTGTTCCAGCACTTTGAAGATGTTAGTGGAATTTTGACCGGGATGGAATTGATGTATAGATTGCTCTGTGCAGTACAGAAATTTTAACAATGTTTATTCTTCTGATTCATGAGCGTGGAATGATTTTCCATCTTTTGTCTCTTCTTCAATTTCTTTCATGAGTGTTCTTTAGTTCCTTAAGTACAGATCCTATGCCTTTTTGGTTAGGTTTATTCCAAGGTATTTTGTTGTTCTTGGTGCTATGGTAAATGGAATCAATTCTCTAATTTCCCGTTCTATATTTTCATGGTTAGTGTATAAGAAAGCAACTGATTTCTGGGCACTTATTTTGTATCCTGCCTCATTACTGAATTTTTATATGAGTTCTAGTAGTTTGGAGGTGGAGTCTTTTGATTTTCCATATAAAGTAACATGTCATCTGTGAAGAGTGAGAGTTTGACTTCTTCTTTCCCAAATGGAGTACATTTTATTTATTTTTGTTGTCTGATTGCTGTTTCTAGGTCTTCTCGTACTATGTTGAAGAATAGTGCCAAGACGAGGCATCCTTCTCGTGTTCTTGATTTCAAAGGGAATGCTGTTAAGTTTTCCCCATTGAGAATCATATTCACTGTGGGCTTTTCATTAATAGACTGATGAAGTTGAGGAATGTTCCCTCTATCCCTTTACTTTGAAGCGTTTTAATCAGGAACAGATGCTGTATTTTTATAAATGCTTTTTCTGCTTCAATTCAGAGGACCATGTGTTTCTCTCTTCTCTTATTGATTTTTTTCTATCACATTGTTTGATTTGTGAGTATTGAAACACTCTTGCCTACCAGAGATTAATCCTACCGGGTCATGGAGGATAAATCTTTTTAATGTACTTTGGATCCTTTTAGCTAGGATCTTGTTGAGATCTTGGTGTCCATATTCATCAGGGATATTGGTCTGAAATTTTTTTGATGGAATCTTTGCCTGGTGTGGGGACCAGGGTAATTCTGGCTTCATAGAAAGAGACTGGAAGTTTTCATTTTCTTTCTACTTATCACTTTTTCTATTTATTTTCCTTCTGTTTTCTATTTATCTAAAAAACCACTTAAGCATTGGCAAAGGGTCATCACTGTGAAAGCTCCTACAAATGCTAGTATGGCAAATTTTCAACTCATGATGACTGTACTTCTCCAAAGGCCAGTCCTACAGGTAATTCCCAGAGGTCAAGGCAAGGATTGTTAGTCATGAGCATCCACTTGGACCCTGTGCCTTCTCTTGAGGGAAGCCTTTTGCTGCTTGGGCCTCAGGAGTTTGTTGTACACTAAGTGGTCCCTCAATAAGCCTGGGGAGAAATGTCACCACAACTGAAAAACATGTTCACAGGGTTGTAAATGAGCAAAAATAATACGTCAGAATCTCTGTTACTGAGTCAGTAATAACTTCATCTAACAATAAACCTCACCTCTGAGCAAGCTTTAGATTTCTCTCATGGGATTTGATCAAGCATAAGGAAAGAAAAGGCACCATCATGGTCTTTGTGTGCTATGTGTGGGAACAGAGACTTGAAGACTACATAGGCACATGGCCAGCATATGAGAAACGGGGCCCTGAGGTTTTGGTGACTTGCTTCCAAGACCCCACTCTTTCTCTAACATCTCCACTGTCTGGAAGGGTCTATAAATTTCTACTCTGAGTTTGGCATCAACTGTGGCTTTAGTCTTTGCTCTGGAGCACCTTGTGGGGGTCACACGTCAGATGAAAGACATCATGCCCAGTCCTTGCTCAGCATTCAAGTACTTTTAGCATCCAATGGGTATTTCCCACACTGATGCTTCACTGTTCCTCCTTCCCTCACTCCAAAACTCTTTGAATTACAGGAAGTTTCAGAAATAATCCTCCCACAGTCTTCAAAGCCTGGAGTTCTGGAGCAGTGCTCCTTGCTGTGGCACTCAGGACTTAGCACAGTCATATCCCACACCCAAGTGTGGAAGGAGTTGAGGAAAATTCACTCCAAACTTCCCCTATTGGGATCTAGCATTTCACCTTAGATAATGTTGACAAAAGTGGAAATTCAGTTCCCTTGTGGATAATCTGTCTTCTTCACCTGGGGCAGCCATGGTTTCTGTACAATTACCAGAAGACACTATCCTAATAATAATAATAATAATAAGAAGAAGAAGAAGAAGAAGAAGAAAGAAAGAAAGAAAGAAAGAAAGAAAGAAAGAAAGAAAGAAAGAAAAGATGTTCTTCAGGTATTGAGCATTAAGGTGGGCACCTGGCTTCCTTCTGAAGAGGAAGAAAGAATAGGCTATGTGTTGCAAGTTGGACGAAGAAAAACTCAGCAATGGGAGAGGAAAAGCACCACTTAGGTTTCTCTCAAAGTGACCACTTAAAATAGCATCTTGCTGTGTTATGTGGACCTTTTGAAGGAAACAAACTTAAGTCACCATTTTGGATAAATATAAATATAAAATGAGACAAATTATGGACTGAAGTTTCCTTTTTCATAATATATATATATATATGTTTCATTTGAATGGACTTTGTTTGCCCTGTCAGTTTCAATGTTTCCATCCACAAAACAAAGTCTGAAGCAGCCAGACTCCAGAAACTCATAGAAATCCATAAACTCCAGATTATTGTTCCAATGCCATCAACAGGGAGGCTCTAAGGATCAAGAGACTTACCTGGTGGATTCCATGGGTGAATGCAGCCCTCAGAGCCGGTGGTTGGGCCTCATGAAGAAAAGGATTCCTGAGGGCAAAAAGAAGACACTAGGCACATCAGACCATGGGATCGATGAAGGGTCTAAGGTTTCAAGATCAGAAGACTCGGTAGAGTATCCTCACTTCCTGATACTGCTGAGCTGGGAAGGAAATATCTGCATGAGTAGCAGAAGACTTAAAGCCAGCAAGATTTTGATCATGTGCATCTGGCTCGGCTGCTTGAGGGACAAGTGTGGAAGGAATTTGCACGGAACACCTGATAGCTCATTGGATACAGTTGGACTGCAATTGTTGGGATAAACTCCCTGATCAGGAAGTATACAGGTTGGGGGTCTGTGCTTGTGAGAGCATTCTGCTAAGTAGTTACTAATTCCTCTGTCCCAGGCATGTTGTAGGGGGCAGTTCAGGACATAAATTTGGGCCCAGTGATGACTCAGCAAGCCCTGGGTCAGCCAAACCACAAGCTATGTCAAGTCCCCAGGGTGTGGTGGACTGGGTATTGACAGAATGGGGAAGACAGAGTTGTGTGTACAAGGGGAAAAAGACTGAGAGCTAACCTCTCAGGATTTGAGTAGAGCTCTGGAGGGAAGTTGACCTGAGACTTTAAAACTTAGATTGGTGGCCAGGACCCTTCACAGTCTACTTCAAAAGAGCAGAGACTCTCAGTGCTGGAATGAGACTGCAGGGCACATCAAAATATACACCTTTATTTTATTTTATTTTATTTTATTTTATTTTATTTTATTTTATTTTATTTATTTTGATTTAATTTATTAATTTGACAGAGAGAAGGACAGAGAGAGAGAAAGAGCACAAGCAGGGGGAGTGGGAGAGAGAGAAGCAGACTCTCCACTGAGCAGGGAGCCCAATGTGGGACTCAATCCTGGGACCCTGGGATCATGACCTGAGCCAAAGGCAGATGCTTAACGAATGACCCACCCAGGCACCCCTGTACACCTTCATTGTAGAAGAGAGAAGACTTTGCTTCGTTCTAATACATAAGAGGAGAATTGTTGGATCATATGATTGTTCTATATCCATTTTTAAGTACTCTTTACCCCCAATGTGGGGCTCAACCTCATGACCCCGAGATCAAGAGTCACTCACTCTTCTGATTGCTTCAGCCAGATGCCCCTATGTTGAATTTTTTTACACTGTTTTCCATAGTGACTGTTCCAGTCTTACTAACAGAGCCGATTTACAGTCCGACCAATAGAGCACAGTTTCCTTTCATTCACATTTTGGCCAAAATTCTTGTTTGGTCTTCTGGATATTAGTCATTCAGACAGGTGTCAGGTGACAGGTGACGACATTTTGGGCTTTAACTTGCATTTCCCTGGTGATAAGCAGTGGTGAACAACTCTTCATCTATTTGTTGGCCCGTTTACCTTCCCACTAGAGCCCAATAGAGCACAGTTCCCTTTCCTCCCCATTTTGGCCAAAATTCTTGTTAGGTCTTCTGTATACTAGTTATTCTGAGAGGTGACAGGTGACATCATTTTGGGCTCTGATTTGCATTTCCCTGGTCATAAGTGATGGTGAACATCTCTTTGTGTATCTGTTGGACCTCTCTGTGTTTTCTTTAAAAAAATACCTAGTGTGACCTCTGCTGATCTTGTAACTGTTATCTGTTTTTGTGTTATTGAGTTGTATGAGTTCTTCAACATTTTGGATATTAGACATTTATCAGTTAGGTAGTTTGTAAATATTTTCTCCTCTTCATTATGCTCTCTTTTCCATGTTTTTCATTGTAGGTTTTGCTTCTGATGTCAAATTAAAAAATCAGTGGATTTGGATTGGATGTCAAATCCAAAAAATCAAGAAGGAACTCAAGAAACATTCTTCCAAAAAATGTGTTAAGGGGATGAATGAATAGATCTTTTTCTGAAACCTCTGTGCTGCATAGTTTTAATAGGTTCTTGACTGGCTCAGTCAGCACAGCATCTGACTCTAGATCTCAGAATCTGGGGTTCAAATTTTGGTCATGGAGCTTATTATAAAAAAGTATGGATGTTAATAACATTCTGCCCAATTTCCAGCTAGGTATTTTATGGGTGTAGCTGTTTTGTTGAAGTCCTTGCCCCATTGTGACTTCGTTGTTGTGGATCACGTGGGATAGTCATTCAGTTGCACTGCTTTACTTGAGGTTACCCAGTGTTTCCAAAGCCACTTATTGTGGAGACTGTTGCTTCTCTATTTTACATTCTTGGAGGTTTTGTTGGAAATCAATTGACTACATATGTGTGGGTTTTTCCTGGGTTTTCTACTCTGTTCCAGTGATCTGTGTGTTTGTCTGTAGGTCAATACCATACGATTTCCATTTCTACATCTTTGTAATACACTTTGAATTCAGAAAGCATGATGCTTCCAGGTTTGTTTCTTCTCCAGATGGCTTTGCCTATTCAGGGCATTTTGTGGTATTATTCACTCTGTAGGATTATTGGTTTTATTTCTAAAAATGCCATTAGATCTTGATGGTGTTTGCACTGAATATTTAGATTGTTTATGCAGTGTGAACCTTTGGATTACATATATTCTAGGGCTCCATTAGCATGGGATGTCTCCAGACTTAATTCTGTCTTCTTCAAATTCTTTCATTAATGATTTAAGTTTTCAGTAGGCAGGTCTAGCACCTCCGGGTGAAAATAATTCCTATGCATTTTATTCTTTGTTTAAATTTTTAATTGTTTTAATTTTTTTATAAACATATAAAGTATTTTTATCCCCAGGGATACATGTCTGTGGCATTTTATTCTTTTTGAGTGATTAACAATTACAAACTATTTTCTTAATTTCTGTCCTTGATAGCATGTTATTCGTGTATAGAGATGAAACTCATTTTTATATATAGAATCTGTCTCCTTAAGTTTAGGACTTAATCCATCTGTTAGTTCTACAAGGATTTTTGTAGAGTCAATAAGGGTTCAATATATGACATTATCTTCTCCAAATAAGTAAGTGAATAAGCTGGAAATATAAGTTTATGTCATCTACCTGGGAAAAGAGGATACAGATATGCTGAGTGATAGTTCTCAAACTGTCTAAAATGTTTTTTGGTTAATGTAATCAAAGGAATCCATAAATGTGGCTTGTTTTCTTTTACTGATTTCTTTCAACCAGATATAAAAAGCTGTGGTGTGGACCAGTTATTTCCCACACTATCCCACCATACACCCTATGCCTCTTGGGAAGCATCCACCATTCTCTCTACTTTCTATCCTTTAACCCAGGGCCTGACTCAGCTTCTCAGAAAATACTTCTCGAAATAGTGCCCTTGGGGAAAAGCCTATATACCACAAATTTCCTAGAAGATACCCTCCAAACCATTGAATTTTACATACTTGTTTTAATTTCTCTGCGAATCGTTTAATGTGCCCAACATTGACTGTGACTTGTTTTGCAGACAGTTCAGGGAACTCCTGCAATGCCACCTGTGGCCACCAGAGGGTTGTGTGTGTGCCCTTAACAAGGACATTGCTCCACCTGTGCAGAAGACACAAGTTAACCTTCTTTTGGACTTCCTTCACAATCTCAGCGAATTTCTTCAAGGATAGATTAAATATTATTCTACAGATTCTTGCGGATCTATTGACAAGTCCCTACAAGTGATAAACTAAGGTACTACAGTGACTAAAGTGCATCCCTTCTTCCACATACAAATACATAAAATTATAAAGGACTGAAGGTCTGTGGACACCCCCACCAGAGGAGACAGAAAATGAACCCCAAATGGGTCACAGAACTAAATTTGAGAGCTAAAGCTATAAAACTCAGAGAAGAACGCTTATGAAGAAAGCTTCCTGACTTTAGCATCTGTTTCTTACGATGACACCAGAATCAACAAATGGAAGAACAGGTTCATGGGTAAATTGGTCACTGACATGAATGCCTATCCTCTGGACTCCATACATGCTCCCAGGCACCAGGCAGTAACTGAATGAGTCATTTCTTTCTACATCCCACTTAGCAGTACCCATTACATTCTCCAATTTAGGGATGCGGTCTGTAGCTTCAGAGCCTTGCTTGTGGTCATCCAGCTAAAAGAGGCTGAGTAGGGACTAGAACTGCTGTCTCTCTGCCATTGGATTCTGTGTTCCATGCACACAGCTTGCCCCTGGAACTCAGAGGTTCACAAAGCTCCACATTCAACCCCGAGGCCTGGAGATCTCACGAAATTCAAGGGGCATTGGTGCCATCTCTCACTGGGGCTTGTCCCTGGTCTGTTGTCTGATGATGCTGTGCCTTGGCACTGAGGACTCTCCCAGTACCAGCCAGCCTTTGTCTGGGTAGGAGGAGGTTTCTCCCTGGTTACAAAGGCTCATGTAACCTCAGAGTTGAGAAGTATCTTCTGAAGAATCTGGATGCAACCTTCTTGTGAGGCTGGGCCCACAACACTGACAAGCCCTGGGTTCAAATACTACCTGTAACTCAATGTGGAGCATGGAAAGGGACAGTTTCTTAAAGCTTTGGTTTCCTTCTTCATCAAACAGAGAGAACATTTCTACCTTCCTCATGGAATTGTTAGGGGGATTGACTGACGTGATGGATACTCTCAAAAGATACTCAGTAATCATTAGCTTTACCTGCTAAAATTAGCCCACAGGGAGCACATTGCTGTCATGGGCTCTGGGTCTCTGCCTTACTGTGTCCCTTCAGCCTGCCAATCCAGGCCCGCGTGACTCAGTTGTCCTTCCAGAAAGACTGTCATCCCCTCCAGTATGGGATCCCACAACACTGGTGCTCATCCATCAGACCCAGGCCAGCCTTGGGACAGGATGCCAGCTAGAGCTTGTGTCCTGGACATGGACAATCATTAGTGTGGAGACTGGCAGACTGGAGCCCCCGGAACTGTCACCTGTTTTTGGAACAAATATGGGGGTGCCTTTTGATGGAGCTCTTTCTCCTCAAAAGAGGGAAATTAGCTGCCCTCAGTTCCATGACGTCTGTCCCACTTTTCCCCCAACGTGTAATCATTGGTACAGAGAATCTTAGGCCTCCTTGGATGCCTGGGTCCCCCTGCCTTTTCGTGGTTGGAGTTGAAAGTATTTTATGGGTGTCATTTTGGTTTTTGATGGACCTATTGGTAGGAGAAAGGCCTGACCACTCCCTATAAGCCGACACAAAGCCTGTGCCACTGACCAATATGGCAGAACACGGACCTTGGCAGACTTTCCCCTAGTGCTCAGAACTCTCCTTTCTCACTGAGTTCCACTCACTGGTGTTTCTCTCTCTTCCTGCAGGGAGAGCCCCAAATGAACTCTCTCTGAGGATATCTTCTGTTCCTGGTTATCTCCATGTGATGGTAGAGAAGACAGGAATTAATGACGATGGCCTCTAATAAAGTGTCAGATCAAGTGGATTCCCCCTTACTTGACTTGGGGGAGGAGAAGGGTCTCATCAGGAATCACAGTCACCTCTCTCAGACAAGCTTAACTTGAGGGACACCAAAGTTGGGGTTGGCAGGGTCAGGGTGTCACAGCTAGAACATCCTGAGGGGTGTGGATGAGTTATGTCCAGTGTCAAATCCCCTGGGTGATGCTCTGTCCATCCTGCAGCTTCCATGAGCAGCCAGTGTGATTTTTAAAGGCCTGTCTTGCTCACACAAGTTCAAGTGGTTCTTGTTGTTGCTACTTAAACTACATCCTGAGGTGGATCAGGATCTTGCTCTGGGGCTGGTGCTGTAGCTCGAAGAAGAGAAAGTATCATCAGCATGGCTGACTTCCCTTTTGCCTTATAAATAAAAGAAACTTTTCCCACCACTCAATTTGGTCTGCATTCAAGACCCAATCCTTGGAATGTCTCCCCAACTAAAGCCCATGGGTACAAGGATCAGACACTACTCACTCCTCTCAGACCAATAACAATCTGTGGAGGCTTATTCAGTGTAGCCCACCCTGTCTCCTCCTCAGGCCCACATCAGTCAACCCCAGTCCTCACCGCCATTCTCTGGCTTTGTGGGCTCAAAGTTTTGCAGCTGTGAGAGCAGAACTTGGGCACAGCACTCCAGGTCTGAGCCTGGCATGTGGGGCCCCATGTATTCCAGCAGCATTTACAGGCTGGAAAATTCTGGGGGCTGGAAAAATTCCCCATAATATTGTTCCAGCCATATGCCCAAGATGGAATAGATGGCCCTAGGTACAGACAGGCAGGCAGAGAAGTCAGGGGACAGGGCCCCCATCCAAACCAATATCCCAGGGGAACCCTGTGGGAACCTGGACCCCTGGATTTCCAGCTCCTGTCAGAGACAAGTCCTACTCCTTGTCAACTTGTGATCTGTCAGTCCTGCCCAGGAAAGGCCTAGTCACAGATGGGGGACTGGCAAAAAGGAGTTATGAGTGGGGGTCCTTGATCAATGGTGTGAGCATTTCTTTCCTTCTTAGGGGAGCTGGGCACACCCCTCAGTCTGTCTACTTCCTCACTTGCCACTTGAATTCAACTGCATGTTCCCAGAGAAGGGTCGGGTCTGGCCTCCTAATTACCCTCACTGCATACACCACTCTTCTGTAAAGATCCAAACAAGGAGGGAACCAAGGTACTCTGTCTCTAGCCAGGCCTTCCCAGGACTCTCCCAATACCTCAAACGTTACCCCCTGTGCCGGGTCCTTCCTTATTCACTAGGTGCCTTGAGTGGGTCTCCTTCCACTGGAACAAATATCTCACAGGATATAGGTTTTGTGGTCCCTGACCTCTCACAGGGTCTCCTGAGCACCCTCTGAACACCAAGTGTCCAGTTTCTAACAGCTTGCTGTGTGATGGTTCCTAAATACTCAGTTTAGGGTCCTGGATTTGGGGTAGATTTAGGGCTGGGAGGGGGCAGGGTTGAAGAATGACCCTCTTAGGGGTTGAAGTTGTCCTCCATCCCACTATGCTTTTCCACAGTGCTCACTCACCAACCATGTCTACCCAGGACACCTTCCCATTTTCCAGAAAAAGCTCTTAGACATTCACCCTAAAGCAGGAATAACAGATGTGTGAATTAAATTCCAGCAGGCCCTCTAATTCACAATACCTCTCCACCCTGGTAGAGATGGAAGACCCTCCTTTATCAGCTGAATCTCATCGCACATTCCACTTCTCCTGGGCTCCGCTGGCCTCAGCATAGCTGGAGAAAATGCACCCATACCTAGAGGAGGCCAGGGGGCATCACATGAAATGTCCTATGGATGTTACCTCTCATCGTCTGAGCCCCGACTAGTCTGCAGCCCAGGGGTACTGTCTGTTCTTTCTATGGATCATATTCAGCTCCTGTATAAAAGCCTCCACTGAGTTGGGCTTCCTGAGTTCTTGATGAATGAAAGGGCCCCAATGAGCCCATCACAGATATCTGAGTGGGCCTGGCCCCCTGCTCACACCCAGGGATGCCTGCTCTGGATTCACCCAGACACAGACCCCAGATGGAGTCTCAGATCTCCCTTTCAATGACAAAATAGCCCATCTCAAGACCATAGTGATACTGAGGGGCGAGGCAGAGGCTTCGTCACAAGGAGCAGGAGAATGCTCAAATAGCGTGACCACAGGCCTTCTAGCAGACTATTCCACAGGAGCAGGCACCCAGGTGTACTTTCCCTACAAGTCCCCACTGAGTCCCTATAATAATTCAGCCCTAGTTAGGAGCAAACTGAGGCTTGGGGAAGTTTGGAGACATGTCAAAATCTCACAACCAGGCATTGGCCAAATCACACTTGGCAGTTAGGGGCAGGGTGTTCCCCTTGCAAATAGGAGGTCCAGCACCTCTTGGGTTGTAGCAAAGGCTTGATATTTACCCAGGAACATGTAGACAAAGTTTAGATCTCTTCTTAGGAATGCAGGTGTCAGGTATTCTATTTCTGTCTCCAGCATGTTGACCTGGTTAGTAAATAGCACAAAGGTTTAATTTCTTTTTCTTTTTGAGCTATTTTTACCATGAAGTGAACCAGAGGATACATGAGTCAGTGCTATAGCCACCAGGATAATTGGGTGTTGGAGGTCAGACTGACCGCCCAGATCTCAGTGACTTATGGCAAGAGGTGGGACAAGAGAGCCAACAGTCCTAAAAAGAATAAGTCCTAAAAGACTCAGTGTTTCCTTGGGTTAATCATAAGATTCTTGGTTTTGGTTCATGTCATGTTCTCTGTCCTGAGACTGAGCTCCTCGTAAGGCTGTGCTCATAGGGCAGTGTCTGCTGGAGGATTCCGTCTCTCCCTCTGCTTTTCCCCACTCTCTCCTTGCCTCTCTCTCAAATATGTCAATGAACCAATCAGTTAATAAACCTTTAAGGAAAAAGAAAAAAGGTTCTTGGCATCCATATAAAGAATTGAAGTAAATGGAGTCGGAACTGATAGTATCTCAGGTCACTTTGTGAGCTGAGTACTGATAGCACCTCCCTGCGTGAATGGCATGGATCCTGTGATTTCTGATAACATATCCCATTCTTGAGACGAGAACACAGAGATGTTTTAGGTAAGAGGGCTTGGGATATTAGGGCATGAAGGATATAGGATGGAGCACTGTGCGTTGGCAACAGAAAGGGACCACATTAAAGTGCTGCTTCAGTGAAAGGCTCAATGGCTGTGATAAATGGCTGGCCTTTTGGAATGGTGTGCAGCACAGTAGGGCCCATGATCCTGACCCTTGAGGGTCCCGAAAGATGTGTTCCATCAAAACAAAGGGCAGAGCAAGAGACATAGTATCATGGTCTGAAGGTCCCTTTGGATAAAACTCTCCCAACTCATCATGATCATTTTCAAGACTTGCAGAACCAATGGGGCCAATGGGGACACCTGGGAGCACGAATTAGGATAATGCACAGCACATTGCAAAAGGACTCTAGATAAATGAGATGAGACATGGTTTAAAGTATCTTTAATGATATTCTTATAAATAAGTGGACAATGACTCTGCTTTTGTCCAAGGCGAGTGCAGGACCATGAGGGCAAGTTTGGAGAAGAGATGGGATGGAGATTCATGTGAGTACAGGACTCCAGGAGCCCAGACTGGCTTCTAGACAGTGGGGGCCTTTGTTCCGCATTGGCACCCTGGGAGAGGGATCTCCCCAACACCCGCACTCATCTCTAACCAGTGCTGGAATCTGTTGTCAGTGTGGGGCATCTTATTGTCCTTCAAGGAGGTAGAGAAGGGGATTTCATCTGTCAGCTCCTGCCCCATCTCCTTTGTAGAGCTCTGTTAAAACAGTGCCTGGCAGCCAGGCAGGAGGCCTCAGAGTTCTCTCTGGATGCCTTTGCTGGTCTTCATACCAAGGGCATTCCATTCCAGACACACCAGACCCCAGTATGGACACACCTCCATCAAGGAGATAAATGTGCCACAGCTTCAGGATCTTGGATGGTCTCTGGCACAGGCAAGAGGCACCTCAGGAATCCTCTTTCCACCCTGCCCACCATGACATTGGTGTGAACAAGAAGGGATGACCAGGGTATCCACTCTGCTCAGCATACTACAGCCCATGGTCAAGAAGCCCCACATATTGCTCTTTCCCTAAAACTCAAGAGGAAGGGATGGGGCTGCCCTTATATGGTTCATGGTGGCGGGCATCACCTAGTCTGCACAGGATTCAGTACCTATGGCACCTCATGCCAAATTCCCTGAGGCTTGGGGTCGAGGTTTTGGGCCCATGTCTGAAGCATGTGAAAAAGCTATTCCCCTGGGGTTTCTGGAAGCCAGAACCCTGGAATGTAGGGAAGCAGCAAGAGAACATCTTTCCATATCAAATGTCTTTATCCAAGTAACTCCGATACTGGACTACAATAGAATGTGGGTGCCTGGTTCCAGGGGTTCCAAGTTCCGTTGGGGTCTGTGTTCCCAGAAGTAACATCGCTGCCTGGGATCCCCTACTGGAGTCCAGTCCTGTTTTGACACCAAAGAAAACAGTGCTCTGGTTTGTCATATCCTCATCCCTTTCCTGCATGCAAGGTCACATCTCTACACAGTGACACCAGAACACCCCTCTACACAGGGCCCCAGGGAGGATCTGGGTGCAGCCATGGCCCCAACTTGGAAACACATCTGGTTTCAGACACACCCCTCTATTCTTACCTGTTTTTGAACCTAAATAAGCCATTGTGCCTGGGAGGGATGGCCTTCTCTGTAAAATACGGATGACTCTGGCATGTCCATCTATCAGATATCCACAGGCACAGGTTGGATAATATCTATGATGTTAGAGGAGGGGTGTCACATGTAGGAAATACCTCCAACCAAATTTCCTTCCTCCTATTAGCTTCTTTGAATATGTTACTAGTCAGATCCCACCACACAGTCCTTACTGGTTTGTGTGATTTTGTGTGCACTTGCACACTTGCTCCTGTGTGCACACATGTGTTAATCAGTGCTCACATTCTGGAGTCCCAGAAGATGACAGCCCCCCACCTACAAATGGTGGGTAATAGCTTCAAAAGATCCTAGGCTTCAATTTTCAATGCAAATCTTAAAGAAGGGATTGGAGCCTTGGACCTATATGGTCAGAATGTACCCTTACCCTTAGAGACTGCCTGTCCTGGGATGCAAGCCATTACTTCCTTTACAATGGGTGTGATGTAGATATGGGTCCATTCAGTGGGTTGCCATAACCTGGGATCCTCCTCAGACAAGAACATGGGGAGGTGTCTCCTTTCCAGGATATCAGTAATCATCCTCAGCCCGATACCTTTTCTATGTCTATAGCCACTTCCTTCTAGCAACCTTTTCCAGAGCCCCCAGTGAATGTCTAGGTGCACCAGGACCCCAACTTTGAAGATACTCAAAGAGCTGGATTCATGCCTGGTAAGCCTTCCTACCAGTCTGATTCTGGGCAAGGCACAGGCCCTTCAGGGATCATCACTTTCTCCCCTCAGGGGTCCCGTTGGTTCCCCAAATCCTCTGCATATATCCTTGTGTAACCCCCTCCCCTGAGTGTGGTCTGGATTTACTTATTCATTTCCATTCCAGAGAACATGGAAACATGACCCAAAGTCCCTGCTGAGATTTAGTTATAAAAGCTCATTGCCCAACCCCATGTTGACTCTGACCCACATTCTCTCTCAGATCCTCAGACTGGAGTACAAGCCCTTAGGTTGAACCATGACACAGACATATGCATATGGCCTAGCACAGTGGGTCAACAACAGACAGAAGAACTTAGGTCTTTGAGATGGGCTCAATCTGGTCAATGTCCCTAATGAGCTCAGGTTCTCAGTGAGGCAGGTCCTCCCTTGGTATTGTCAACAGCCCCAACCTAATGAGAAACTCTGGAAGGAGCTCCCAGCTAAGAACTTCTGGATTCCTGATCCCCTGAGACCGGGAGACAGTGTTTGTGATTTCAGCCACTGGGTGTGTGAAAATGTGGGCACACAGCACTGGAACATCTCCACACTGTTTTCCAAAGCGGTTGCAACAACTTGCATTCCCACCAACAGTGTAAGAGGTTTCCCCTTTCTCCACATCCTCTCCAACACTTGTTGTTTCTTGTCCTGTTAATTTTGGCCATTCTAGCTGGTGTAAGGTAGTATCTCAATGTGGTTTTGATTTGAATCTAAGTAATGGTCATTATAATGAACATTTTTTCATGTGTCTGTTAGCCATTTGCATGTCTTCTGTGGAAAAGTGTCTGTTCATGTCTTCTGCCTATTTTTGCACAAGATTATCTGTTATTTTTTGGGGTGTGTGTGTCCAGTTTGAGGAGTTCTTCATAGATCTTGGACAACAGCCCCTTGTCTGTAGTGTAATTTGCGAATATCTTCTCCCATTCCGTGTCTTGCCTCTTTGATTTGTTGACTATTTCCTTTGCTGTGAGGAAGATTTTGATCTGGAAAAGTCCCAAAAGTTCACTTTCGCTTTTGTTTTCTTTGCCCTTGGAGACATATCTTGAAAGAAGGTGCTGTGGCCGTTGTCCAAGAGGTTACTGCCTATGTTCTCCTCTAGGATTCTGATGGATTCCTGCCTCGCATTGAGGTCTTTTATCCATTTCGAGTTTAGTTTTGTGTATGGGTAAGAGAATGGTCGAGTATCATTCTTCTACATATAGCTGTCCAATTTTCTAAGCACCCTTTATTAAAGAGACAGTCTTTTTTTTTTTTTTTTTTTTTTTTTTTACCTCACTGGATATTTTTTTCCTGCTTTGTCGAAGGTTATTTGACCATAGAGTTTTGGGTCCATATCTGTGCTCTCTCCTCTCTTCCACTTGTCTGTGTTTCTGTTTTGGGGCCAGTGCCATGCTGTCTTGGTGATTACAGTTTTGTAACAAAGCTTAAAATCAGGCAACGTGATGCCATGGTTTTGTTTTTCTTTTTGAAAATTTCCTTAGCAATTTGGGCCCTTTTCTGGTTCCATACAAATTTTAGGATTGTTTGTTCCTGCTCTTTGAAGATGCTAGTGGAATTTTTACCTGGATGGAATTGAAGTAAAAATTGTTCTGTGCAGTACAGAAATTTTAACAATGATTATTCTTCTGATCCATGAGCATGGAATGCTTTTCCATCTTTTTGTCTCTTTTTCAATTTCTTTCATGAATGTTCTTTAGTTCCTTAAGTACAGATCCTGTACCTTTTTGGTTCGGTTTATTCCAAGGTCTTTTGTGATTCTTGGTGCTATAGTAAATAGAATCATTTCTCTAATATCCCTTTGTATATTTTCATGGTTAGTCTATAAGAAAGCAACTGATTTCTGGGCATTGATTTTGTATACTGCCACATTACTGAATTGTTGTATGAGTTCTAGTAGTTTGGGGGTGGAGTCTTTTGGGTTTTTCATATAAAGTAACATGTCATTTGTGAAGAGAGAGAGTTTGACTTCTTCTTTCCCCAACTGAGTACATTTTTTTGTTGTTTTTGTCCGATTGCTGTTTCTAGGACTTCTAGTACTTATTAACTCCAGAAACTCCTTGAAATTCGTAACCTCCAGATTATTGTTCCCATGTCATCAACAGGGAGGCTCTAAGGATCACGAGAGTTGCATGGTGGATTCCATGGGTGAATGTAGCACTCAGAGCCAAAGGTTAGAACTTATGAAGAAAAGATTTCAGAGGGAAGAAGGAAGACACCAGGCACATCAGACCATGGGATAGATGAAGGGTCTAAGGTTTCAAGATCAGAAGACTCGGTAGAATATCCTCACTTCCAGATACTGCTGAGCTGGGACTGAAATATCTGCATGAGTAGCAGAAGACTTAAAGCCAGCAAGATTCTGGTGATCATGTGCATGTGACTTAACCTCTTCTCACCTGCGGGTGAGGGTCTCAACTGTTTGAGCATCTAGAGTAGAAGGATTTTGCACGGAACACCTGATGGCTTGTGGGATAGAGTGCGACTGCAATGGCTGGGAGATGCTCCCTGATCAGGAAGTATACAGGTTGGGGGCATGTGCTTCTGTGAGCATTCTGCTAAATAAGTAGTAGGTTTGTGACACAGGCATGTTTGTAGGGGGACAGCTCAGGACATAGCTTTGGGCCCAGTGCTGACTCAGCAAGCCCTGGGTCAGCCAAACCACAAGCTATGTCAAGTCCCCAGGGTGTGGTGGACTGGGTCTTGAGAGATTGGGGAAGACAGAGCTGTGGGTACATGGGGAATAGACTGAGAGCTATCTTCTCAGGGATTGAGTAGAGCTCTGGAGGGCAGTTGACCTGAGACTTTAAACCTTAGATTGGTGGCCAGGACCCTTCACAGTCTACTTCAAAGAAACAGAGACTCTCAGTGCTGGAATGAAACAGCCGGGCACATCAAACTATACACCGTCATTTTATTTTATTAATTTAGATTGTATTTATTTATTTGACAGAGAGAAGGACAAAGAGGGAGAGAGAGAGAGAGCACAATCAGGGGGAGTCGAGAGGGAGAAGCAGACTCTCCACTGATCAGGGAGGCCAATGTCGGGCTCAGTCCTGGGACCCTGGTATCATGACCTCAGCCAAAGGCAGATGCTTAACAGCTGAGCCACCCAGGCAC